>PVJO010020713.1:0-31401 GCA_004026905.1 Hystrix cristata
GAGCTAAATCCCCAGTCCCTCAAATTAATATTTTCAGAAGAGATAACATTTTATCTTAATATAAGCACTGAACAAACCATGTTTCTGGGTTTATCCCAGTTAAGAGTCAAATTCCAGCCCCCGCTCCCAGAGTGCTGGTGGAGCGAGTTAGACTCAGCCTGGCTGAACTGCTCCTTGCTCACCATTGTGCATGGACACACAGCTCGGCCCCTGGCTCGGGCCCTCAGCACCCACCGTGTTCTTCAGCCTCCCCCAACACACCACTCCCGTGCGCTATGCTACGCTCAAGCAGCCAGGCTCTTTTCCCATCAGGCTCTGGCATTTCCCAGGAGCTGTGGCTTTGCCCACACTGCTCCGGATGGCTCATCTCAGAATCCTACCAGGTCTCTAAATTCAGCACCCCTTTCAGGAAGTGTTCCCTGACTCCCCGTCCCGCTCCAGGAGCCCTCAGTAGCTGTGCTGTACACGTGTCACGGCACCCTCGGCATCTGGCTACAGCTGCGTGTGCTTGTGGCGAACCTTGTAGATAGCAGGGCTCCTGCCTGTCGCCTCCCTGTCCCTCCAGCGCCTTGCTCAGGGCTGGTGACCAGAGCGTGCTGGGCAGGATGGGACAGTACACTGAGAAGTATGGCTACCAACCGGAATTTCACCTGGGTTCTTTTGTAGCCGTTTTGGCCCATGGGTACAGGCTGTGCCCGTGGCTTCCTGGCGGCCTTTGACACGGCGTGGATGGTGAAGAGCTGGGACCAGGGGACTCCTCCGCTGGAAGTGCTGGCTGAAAGGTGAGTTTTGAGAGCAGAGCTCCTGGCAGAAGGCGGGCTGGGTCAAAGTCTCAGTCACGAACTGGGGTAAGAGCAGCTGCATCTGGAGTCTGTCTTAGGCGCATCTTCCTTCGCACACGTGGCCTGGTTTCATCACCAGGGTCCTCAGGGACACTTTCTCCATCCTGGTGTGCCTCCTTCAGTGGCTTCCTGTGGTAATCAGGGTCTTAGCACTGCATGTCGGAGATAAATCTTCGTCAAACGTAGCCCTAAAGTTGGGCGGACGTTTCTCATTCACCTGAGGCCCAGAGAGGTTTGTTTAAGGGAGTCTTCCAGGTCAGCGCTGGAAGTCCTGTCCCAGGTGAGGCCCTTTGACCTCCGGGCCTCTTCCCACAGCCCTGCTGCTGGCCGCATGGCTGTGACAACTGGCCTACTGGGAGAAGTTGGGGCTGGCTGAGAGGCGGCTTCTCATGTCTTGGGTGCGGAGGCCTGTGGCCACGGGGGGCTGGCCCCAGAAGGCGGAGTGGCCAAGCTGTGATTATAGTGGAACCACAGGTCACTGTGCTGCCAGCCCTTGGTCCCTGCCTTCTGCCTGGGGGAGGAGCCCAGCATCCTGCCACCAGACACCCCTTCCTGCCTGCCCCCTTGACCCTCCCCACACTGTGCAGGTCTAAGAACCGGGCATGTCAAGGCTGGAGCCAGGGGGATGGGGGAGAAGAGGAGGGTGGGGACAAGGGCCTGAGGTGGCAGGAACAATCCGTGACCTCTGCACTCTGCTTCTCTCCAGAGAAAGTCTTTACCGGCTGTTACCTCAAACAACCCCGGAGAACATCAACAAGAACTTTGAGCAGTACACACTGGATCCAGGGACACGGTACCCAAACCTCAACTCCCACTGTGTCCGGCCCCATCAGGTAGGCCCGTCCCCTCAGCCCTGCCTGGGTTGCTGCCCTGAGCGGAGGGAAGGGAGTTTCCCACAGAGTCTTGGCACCTTCCCAGGACTGAGGCCAGCAAAGCCTGTTGACCCACAGATGGGACCAAGTCTCCTCCCAGCAGATGCAGGAGTAAAAGCAGATAGTGTTCTTTCTAGCCCACAGGAGGCACTAGAACATATATGGGGTGTGTATATGCATATTTATTTGTATCTGTGCATATAGTCACATATGTTAATTTGTCACTATGCACATGCCATATCATTGCGCTGCTCTCCAAGAATCTACTAGACCAACTCATTACCACTCATTGTCCCAGACTCTATTGTTTCTCTTTTGGATTCAAATCCACCCGGTTCCCACTCTCTTCAGTCAATGGAACAGAGAATGGTGTGAATTTTTTAAAATTAGCCAATGATACAGACTCACCCTCAGTTCCCCCATATTTGGGTGGACTATTGTGGCCCCTCGTCCATACCCCATTTGCCTGGGGTCCCTATTGGGGATCCTGCACACCCAGCAGTGCAGGCCAGCAGTGGCAGAAGGCAGTGAGTAGCTCATAGGCTGAGAGGAGAGCCCTGAGCAAGGCTCTGGGGAAACTGGTGGCCGTGTGTGCAGTATCTCTTGCTTGTAGGTGCAGCATCTGTATATCACCAAGGAGCTGGACCGCTACCCTCTTGAGAGGCTTGGCTCAGTGAGGAGATCTGTCAGCCTCTCCAGGCGGGGTGAGTCGCCCTCCCAGGACCCTGGCCAAGTCGCTAGGACAGCCTTTGAGGGGAGCAAGTCTGTTTAGGGGCCCTGGAGTTGTGGCTCTGCAGCCTGCTACCTGTGTGGCCCAGATGGCTCTCTGCTCCGAAAGAGCTCTGAGCTTCCTCACTGGAAAGACCAAGAGCAGGACAGCACCTGCCTGCAGGATTGCTGTGAGGATTAGAGTCCATGTGTGTCTAGTGCTTGGTGCGGCAAAGCGAACTGTGGAATGATCTTATGGGCTTGTTCTCGTTTCGCTCCAATATGGGAGTCTCACCTCCCTGCTTGGATGACAAGCTCTGGGCTTCACCCTCCTTCTCCTTCCTAGGCCCAGCGCAACTCTGGGCATGGGCTGGTGGTTCGTGGCAGGAGATGGGATGATTCCAGGGTAACTTGTTGGCACCCAGTGTCCCTCAGGTCGCTCTTCTGCCCACGGACAGTCTGGCTACCTCTGCCTGTCCAGACCTGCTGCCTGCCCCTGCTTAACAAACCCAACCTTCCTCCCTCCTTCCCTCTGCACACCATGTGCCCCGCTGCTGTAGTACACTGTTTACTGTAATAAACCATTTTACTCTTATGCAAACATGGTGGGGTTTCCACATTCTTGCCACTGCCCAGTCCTGTTTTCCTGGAATGCTTTCTTCTATCCGAAGAATTCCTGACACTCCTCAAGAGCCAGCTCCAGCGCACCTGCCCGGACACCTTCTGTGGAGCGTTCCCGTCACAGGGCAGCTCAGGGCAAACCTGCTTATGTGCTACCTGGCATCATGGCAGCGTCACCCACTGTTGTTGGCAGAGTCTGTGTCCTTAGCTTCCAACCCAGGATCTGGCCAGTGTCCTACTAGAGGAGAGGGTGCTTCCTCCCGAGCATCTTGTCCTTCAGGCAGGCTCTGGAGCCAGCCCTGCACAGCAGCCCTCAGGGGGCTAAACCTGCGCCCTGCACATCTTGCTTTGCTGTAAGGCTTCTCTGGTCCCCAGCTGTGATGGCAGTGGGAGGAGGACACCCAGAGGGGCCTCTTGAGATCCCCCAGACCTCACCACCTGTGCTTCCTCCCTGCAGAGTCAGACATCCGGCCCAGCAAGCTCTTAACCTGGTGCCAGCAGCAGACCGAGGGCTACCAGCACGTCAATATCACCGACCTGACCACATCCTGGCGCAGTGGCCTGGCTCTCTGTGCCATCATCCACCGCTTCCGGCCAGAGCTGATGTGAGTCTGGGGCCCAGGCTGGACCCTGGAGACAAGGGACACTAAGGCTACTCTGGATGCAGGCCCCCTCTCAACCTGGTTCAATGGTTCTCTCTGCACATTTTCAAGTAGCGTTTCCTCTTCCATTTGTCCTTTTCCTTTTGGACAGACTGTGCCCTATCGGGAGTGTTTCTGATCTGTGTCCCCAGTGCATGAGGATAAAATCTGGCCCAGGGTCAGGCACTGCATGTGCACCTCAATTGCCACACTTCGGCAGTGTGAGCCTGCGTACTCGGAGCCCTGCCTCAGGAGAGGAAGGGGCACTGCCTGGCTCTGGGGACCAGTGTGAGTGTCTTGCAGCCTAACGAGTTAGTCCAGATCTACCAGCTGGCTGCCGCTGGGCAGCCACTGCAGTTCTCTGAGCTTTAAATCCTCCTCCTATGCATTGAGAATAATGGCTGGGCCTTGGGAAGATTGAATTGCATGTGTAGAAACACTTAAGAGAAACAGTAAAAAGAAAAGTGACTCATAAATTTCCCATTTTCTGATGTTTCAAGCCCAGGCCCAGTGCATGCCCGGGGTCCGTGTTTGATTGGGTCCCTCCCCGAGTGACAAAGGTGGACGGTTGGCACCTTCTAGGGTGTAGAGTAGGGATCAGGCGCAGGGGCTGGTATCCCCCGTGCCCGGCCAGGTGTCACCCACAGTGTTCCCTCTGGGCTACATGGCTCAGCTCGTCCCACCTCTTTCTGAACTTCTCCACACTGTAATGATTCTCCAGCAACTTTGACTCTTTGAACGAAGATGATGCTGTAAAGAACAACCAGCTGGCATTCGATGTGGCCGAACGTGAGTTTGGGATCCCTCCAGTGACCACTGGCAAAGAGATGGCATCAGCCCAGGAGCCCGACAAGCTCACCATGGTCATGTACCTCTCCAAGTTCTACGAGCTCTTCCGGGGCACCCCGCTGCAGCCCGTGGGTGAGCACCTGCACGGGGCTTGGCCCAGCCCCTGGGCCCGCTCTGTCTTCCAGCCCAAGCCTGGCTGCTCCTGACACTGTCAGCTGCTCTGGAGCTGCCCAGTGCCTTCCCTGTGACTTGAGGCCAAGTCGGGTGACCCCACCCTGGACTCCGTGTGTGTCCGTGGTCTGTCTAGGAGGTCCCATGGGGGGGGTCCCCTGCTCCATCATGGGAGGTCACTGATAGGCCCTGGAAGTCCCCTTGCTTAGTCCATTTAGAGCCTTAGTTCAGGGTATGGGAATTATGTTAGAAGGACCGTAATACAACACCACCCTGGTTACAAACAACACCTCCTGGGCCCGGGGATCCAAATCTCAGTTGTGCTTTTATTTCCCAACAGATTCTTGGCGCAAAAGCTACGGAGAAAACGCGGACCTCAGCTTTGCCAAATCCTCCATTTCTAATAACTATCTCAACCTCACACTTCCTAGGAAAAGGACCCCTCGGGTAAGCGTCAGGCTGGTTTTGGTTTGCTTTCTCATTGCATGTAGACGCATGGACAGGGTAAAAGGAGGGAGAATTTCTTGCCCTTACTCTGTTTATGCTGATAAATTACACAGATGAAACACTCACGGAAGATGTGCATAAAACTTGGTTTGGAGGCTGAGTGTTTAGGAAATTCTCCTTGGCACTGCATAGCTGGCTTTATGATTATTAGTTACAGGGACTTAGCTCTAGGGCGGCAGAAGCACAGAAGACACACTGGTAAATAAAACAGATTTGCTCCTCCTCCTACAGGTGGCAGTGAGATGATTTCTACTTTGTTAAGCAGTTTAGATGAGGGGCACAACGGCAGAAAGGCATGGTGGTGATGTTACATTTACACATCTGTTTCATGAATGTTGTTTCATCCATCGATTTGATAAGTGTTGACTGGGCCCTACTACATGCCAACTTTAGGGGTATCACTTTTGTTTGTTTTTGCTAAGAAAAGCAAATAATACATGGTCTTTGGCTTTGAGGGGCTCAGAGCCTAATAAAGAGGTTCCCAAACTTTCTTGTCTTGTAGCACCCTTAGTGTCTGTGTAACTTTTTCATGGTGCCTTTAAATAGCATCTCAGTGGGAGATACAAGTTTTCTTGCTTAATGTGCCCATTTTACGGATACAAGTGGAGGCCCAGAGAGGGTAGGTGCCTTGCCCCAGGCAACACACTACTTCGCCGTCCTTCATTGGTTTGCCCCTACACCACGGATCCTTCACCACTGGCTAGTTCATTCACTAAGAGGCATTTATCATGTATCCCGTGTTAGAACATGCAGGTGTGATTTGAGGCTTGACCTTGGAGTCTAGCTGGGAAGTGAGATCCCAGCAAGGCAGGGAGAAACTAAGAACCCCAGCAGAGAAGGAAGGATGGTCAGAAAAGCAGACAGGGAGTTGGACCACCCAGGTCAGGCAGTGGCATGTGTCCGAGGAGCAGGACTGGAGTATGGTGTTTCTGGGTGACTGTGTGGACAGAGGAAAGGGGTCTTGGAGAAGGGGCCCGAGCTTGGCCACTGGCTGGATTGGGGTGGCTAGGGAGGCTGGGGAGGGCAGTGGGGAGTACCCCACTGGAGCTTGCCGTCCTGAGGCCTCAGCGTGTTTCTGTGCCTCCCCAGTCCGGCCTTGTCCTGTTAGGCAGGCTCTGTGCCCAGGGAGCAGTGGGGCCCCTGGGCTTCTGTTCTTCCCCTCCACTGTGTGAACTAGGGTCAATTTTCCACAGAAGCCTGCATCCCTGCTCCCAGGAATGCTGCAGCAGCTGTTCGCCCGTGCTCCCTGCCTCCGCCCCCCGCTGGCTCTAGGAAGGGATGGGCTGCAAGGCTAAGCCTGGGAGAGGAAGATGTGGGGTCTGCAGGCTTTCACAAAGCCCTGCAACCACCAGCTGCTCATCCCTCTGCTTTCAGCTGCCCTCAGAGCGCTCTGTGTGGGCTGTACTGCCTGCTGTGTGCCCCACCAAGGCAGCACTGTGTTCTGGAGACCGGCTGCGCTGCTCCTTCCACCCCCAGCCCAGCTGATTTTCCTCAGAGGCCCAAGGAGCCCTGCTTCAGGCTGCCCCACCCCTCGCCCAAGCCAGGGCATCTTCCCGGAGCTCCAAGACAGGCTCTCAGTGCCTTCCTCCACTCACCACGTTCCTCCCACCACTTAACCCCACAGAGAACTGGAGAGAGAAATAGGACCCTTTTCACTCGCCACACCTTTGGGTACCGAGTGACCCAATCGAACAGCTGGGCCAGCTCCAGCTCGGGAGGGAGGCGGGGTGGTCCGAGCCCTCAAGGGCCGCTGGGGCCTCGCTCCCTCCCTGGACCTTGCTGGGAAGCACTCTGGAGAGGGGTCAGCCAGGACCATTTAAAGTCTGAAATATCCCCCACTCTTTGGATAGGTACAGAAATCTGGTTTTTTAAGTAGGTGCTGGCATGGGATTTATTTATCCTTCTGTCTCTTCTCGAAACAATAGAGTGTTCCCTCTGGGCAGGCAGTGGGATTGGTCAAGTCTACCAGGTCACATTCTGCCTGGTCACTGAAACACCCTACCTACTGTCCACACATGATAGTTCCTCCCCCTACTGTCCGTGTGTATCCGGAGACTTTTGTGGTTGGGGAACCTATTTGCAATGCTCTTTGACTTTAACATTTCCCACAGCACAGACACACAGGTATCTCTGCACATGAGGCTGTGAGTCTCCCAGCAACACACACACACCAGAGTTCCCACAAGAAGCTGCACCACAGCTACACCAAGACATGGGTGCCATGAGACGCGCAACCCTCAGTGCCCAGCCCGTATGTGCCTGTGGGCTGGACGCTCAGGCACGGTGTCTAGCCCGTGCCGCCCTGCAGGACCTGTACACTGGAGTGCAGAGTGCTGCGTCTGTGTTCAGCCTCCCTCCCTGCTCCACGCAGACCCTCCCCAGCTTCCGGAAGGGGCCTCCCCACGTGGGGATGGAGCAGCAGGCACGCTGTGTTGTCACATCGAGGGGGACCCACCGATTCCTGCTGGGAAGTCCTGAAAAGCTCTCTCCTGGTTTCTCCTGTTGATATTCAATTCTTCCTTCCTTATCTCATCTTCCGATAACATCCAAATTCCTGCCGGACTTATCAGCTTCGAACAAGATAAAAGACGTTTTCTCCATGAAGGACCTTGTTTGCTTTAGGGAGAGAAACTTCCCCATCCCACGTCCCACCATGAGCAGCAGCCCATTGAGTCAGTTAGCCCTGAGGACGGGCGGCTGGGCCTGGGGAAGGAGGAGAGCTTGAGAGTTATTTTCCTTTTATAAAGCCTGTGGTCTGCTTCTATAAATCTGCCCGCGATCTTGGTCAGATTTAAAAGTTTCTTTTTTGTCGTTTGTTTTATTTTGTTTTGTTTGTGAGACAGGGTCTGGCTAAATTTCCCAGGCTGACCTCAAAGTTGAGATCTTCTTGCCTCCGCTTCCAGAGTAGCTGACATTGCAGATGTGTGTCACTGTGCCGGGTTAAAACCTCCTTGGATGGGACAGTTCCCTGGTACTTTAAGGCTCTGGTTACCATGCATACAGGCGACACTTGAATCTACATCCTTAGGCTCTGTCATTTCTGCATTTCCATCCATCTATGATTCACTCGACAGCTGTTTGGAGAACATCTGTTTCAGGCTGAGCTCTCTTCTCAGTGCCAAGGATAGAGCAGGGATAGTGAGCAAGCAGGGAGCGTGCTTTCTTCTCACCCTCTTCCCCACCTTCTCTCACGGAGCCCCACCCACCTCACACCCCTAGTTGAAGCTCCGCCTGGTTTCCAGTCCTTCTTGTTGCACAGCCATGGAGAAGCCCTGGAGCGGCAGGAGCACCAGCTTCCAAGGCTGGATGGGCACAGCCCCGAGCAGCCTCTAGGCTCGGTGGTTTCCAGCCCGCTGCCCAGCCTGCTGTCTCTGCTTCCCTCCTCCACACGCCCTCTCCCCGGGACCGTGAGGGGGTTAAGATGGGGAACGCAGTTTGCAGCCAGGCAAACACACACTTATTCAGGCCTTCAGAGGACTTGGGGACAGTCTGACCTCGCAGCAGCCCCCGTGATGTCTCAGAACGAGAGCAGCGACGTGCATGGCAGCATGTGCTGCAGGCCTGGCGCACAGAAGGGGACGTGGTCGACGGTGTGTCCCTGCTAGGGTTGCCCCTAATGGGAGCTGCTTGTTTTCCGAAAAGACAAGTAAAGTGGTTTGAATTGAGCGTTTCATTCTACCCAGCAACCAGGATCAGTACCACACTTCTCAGCCTCCGAAGCATCTCCGTGTTTATGTCCCATTTGCTTCTCACGTTACCCCTGGGGGAAGGCTGGGAACAGCCCTCATCCCGATTTCCTGGGTGAGGAACCTGAACTTGGGGAAGTTAAATTTTGGTAAGTGGTAGTAAGTGCCAAGGCCCAGACTAGAGTACAGATGTTTAAAATGCTGTTACTAAAACTAACCTACTAATACAACTAACACTTTCATCGTTTAAGTATTTTACATCTGCTATTTCATGAATCCTCAGAACCCCTGAGCTAGACTGTAAGACGCCTTCTTATAGGTAAAGAAACAAGGTGATTTTCCTAAGGTCACATGGCGGGGAAGGGATTAGTGCGAGAATTCTGACCTGTAATTCCTTAAAGAACAGACCCTCTCGCTCGCGTTGCTGCTTATTTTTCTAAATATCACAGCTGCCACCTGGCTCAACCAGGCCTTAGCCTGCAGTGGCCAGCCTTCCTTTCTCTGACCCAGACCTGACATTCCACCAGAATTAGGCTACGTGAGCTAACTAAAGTTTGTTTATTTTGAGCCAAAAAGCGCATTAACTCAGGCAGTCTGGGAACGTGGTTATCTTATGCTAGTCAAGTAAATGATCCAATTGGCAGATACATACCTTTCTTTTTTTTTTTTTTTAAAGAAGGAAACCAATTAGTTTAATAAATGCCTTTTGGCATATTGAGTCTTTCAAATCCTTGGGAAATCATGATAAGAATGTGTTCTTGGGGTGAGAGCAGGGAAAATTAGTAGGAAAAGAAAGTCACTTACGTGTTTATTCTCATGTTCTCCTTGACTGGGCACAAAAAACATTTGCTTCCTCCTTGCGCTTCCAGGTCTCTGCAGAGTACAATAAGGTCCAAGAGGTTGTGGGTTCTGAATCAATTTTGGCTTCCAAATTTGATTTACAGATCAGGCAAAATTAGCTCCATCTCTAGGTTTGAATTTGCTTAACGTTTTTGTTGGCACCTAGGTCTTAGCTGATAATTTCCGCTTCAGTGACAAATCTATAAGGAAAGCAGATGCCATTTGGGTATGTGCGCTGCTAACTTTCCCATGCACTGCGTTTTATTGGCTCAGGGTCAGAGGGGATATAGATCTATGGAGAGGAGGTTGCCCCGTCCGCTTCCCCCAAGAAGGATTTGGGGTCTCCTAGGAGCTGCTGGCTGGGCCCTCCCTGGACATACCTTCTGGGAACCTCCGGGTAACATGGCTGGATGAGGCTTGTCCAGGCTGCCTGTGTGAAGAGTCCCACAGGCTGCCGAGTGTGAGAGAGAGAGTAAGATGTGTTGCTCTTGGGGAGAAAAGCCAAGTCCTCGTTGAAGGTGGGGGAATCGGAAAGCCCGAAGCCTGTGCATGAGGCCGTCTGTGGGGAAGGACGTTCTGTACTTTCACAGGCTCCCGTAGCAGGGCTAGAGTGGCATTCACAGGCGGTGGAACTGGGCGCCCAGACGGCCTGCACTTCTAAGACCCAACATTGTTGAAAATAAGGTCATTTGTTTCTCTTGGTGTTTGACCAGGCGTTTGGGCTGAAATTATTTCCATTCACAAAATAATGATTTATGAGAAGCTGAGGAAAATGTTGGCGAGAAGGCAGAACCTTTTGATCTGTTGTTTTGTGCTGCCTGGGTCAAATTTTTGAACAAGTATCAATGACTAAACTGTGGTTGATCTTTTCTTTAAAAAATACAAAAAGGGACTGGTGAACATGAGAGAACAGGGCTGATGCGGAGTGTTTGTGGGAGGAAAGTGGCTGCACAGTGGCCTGTTCTCTGGGGTGCCCAGAGTTATCGCCATTTCAGAGCAGCTTGGGGATAAGAATCCTCCTGTGATGGGGTAGAATTAGGATGTATGGTGTTGGTTGTGCTGTTGCTGGGTCCAAGGTGCTTCCCCAGGAGGCTGGGATGTGTTCTAGGCCTGCTATAGAGAGGCTCTAGGGATAGGGGACTCTGCAGAAGGGATACATGGTTGGTGGAGAGCTAACCACGAGGGAAAGGCTCCGGAGACTGCAGACTGGTGGGAGAGAGGTCAGCCCGGGAGGGCAGGGGCCCAGTCTGTTGGACAGGCTCGCCCAGCAGGGTGCAGAGGAAGTGCTGAATCCAGCTTCCGCCCCCCAGCCCAGCCCCTCACTCACCCAGTACAGTCCTGCTCATTCTCTCCAGAGACGGTGTGACAGTGTTCGCCTTTGGGGTTGGATGGAGTGAGGTTTTCTGAATCCGGATGTCCAGATTCCAGCAGCAGAGTGTGGGCCGTGAGGCCTTGTCCGTGTGGCAACCATGAATTGTCTTGTGCCATCCAGGGTGCTTGGACAGTGACCGTTAACAATCATGCTGTAGGAGGGAGGCAGTTACTCTGAACTGTCCTGGATAAACTGGGCTATGTGGTCCCTCCAGTCCTCAGGCTATACCTAATGCCTATTGGAAATTAATAAAATATCGCAATGGTGACTGAATTGCAGATTTAATTTGCCACCCCCGGACAGCTTGTTTTGAGTTCTGTGAGTCCTAGCGAGGTGAATCAGTGTCGCCTCTTCAGGAGGGGTCCTGTGGGCAGAGGGACCCGCTGGTCTTTGTGAGGAAGCACACCGAGGGCGTGAGCAGGCACAGCTGCCACCTTCCTTGAGTGCACCTTTCCGCAGCTCCACTCGCAGGGTCGCATTGCAACAGAGGCAGTCCCTGCCTGGCTGTATCACGGGGAGACCCCTCAGGACCTTTGGGAGGTAATTCGCAATCCTTCCGAGCAAACCCTTGGCTCTAGGTGAAGAGTCCGTCCACTGTGACCTTAACTGCGGATGGTCACATTTGTCATTGTGCAGGGCCACTTATCGCCACGTCTGACATTAGGCTGGCAGCCGCTTACAGGCAGGGATACGTCTGTGTGCACTTTTAGTTCAAGGCCTGCCCTACGGCCTCAGGGATGTGGGGGGAAGCGAAGCCCTCGGCTGCCCTGAGCTTACCACGCTTGCTTTGCCACTGCAGGGAGATGCCCAAACGGAAGAGAACGACATGAACAAGCGGAGGCGGAAAGGCTTCATCAACCTGGACCAGGATTGTGTGCGCAGGGTCAGTGTAAACAAAGGCCCGTTTCCCGGCAACCAGGGGCTGGGGCGGCCAACGCGACATCAGCTTCAACAGCCTTTGCTTTCTCACGAATGGGAGCTGGACAGCGAGGGTTCTGATGCTCTCTTCGCGAATTCCTAGACATGCACCTTGAGGGGCGCAGCCTCCCACGTGGGGGTCATGACGTCTGTGAAATGTGATGGATGGTACATTTGGAATGTAGAAAACTGAAGGAATTCTGAAGATGAGTAAGATGATCTGTGTCACTTGAATGTGGCACCTGACACATGTGTAAATGAATATTCAATGACTAGTGAGTAGGAAAGAGGCACCAGTAGGTCCACTTTGCTCCAAGTCATTGTATTCTTTCTTTTTCTTTGATTGCGTGTTTTTTTTTCGGTGCTGGAGATCGAACTCGAGTCCTTGTGCTTGCAAGGCAAGCACTTTAACCACTGAGCTAAGTCTTGAGTCCTCTTTTTTTTTTTCCTATACTTTTAGTCTTTTGAGCCAAATAGCCTGGAGCCTATGGCGCCACCTTCTGGTGGAAAAGAAAAATTGCAGGCATTTTAGTCAAAGGAGAGCGCTAATCTCACACCTGCTTCTCAAACAGCGGTCAGCAGAAAAATAAATAAACTCCTGCTTTGCCAGGCTGCAAGTTAAATAGACCTGAGATATACACTTCCTTTTAAAAAGCCCTTCTAATCCCACAAAAGCAAGTATCCATATGTCAATGAAATATAGAGTGCCAGCTTTTGCTAGCCTTTTGGCTGACGACAAAAGATGATTTCGAGCTGGGAGTGATGGCACATGCCTGTAATTCAGACAATCTGGGAGGCTGAGGCAGGAGGATCACAAGTTTGAGCCCAACCCGGGCAATTTAGTGACTTAGTAAGACCTCATCTCAAAATAAAAAATAATGAAAGGGCTGGAGATGTAGCCCAGTATGAAGGCCCCGGGTTCAATCCCAATACCACTGCAAAAAAAAGGAAAAAAAAAAAAGACTTAGGGGCTTGTGGGATAATTTGTACAGTCCATCAATACCTGATTCGTAGGGCCCAGAAAAGATCTTTTCTATTTTACATGGTCGAAGATGTTTATGGCTATAGTTTAGAACATGTCTGTGACTTGCTTCGCCTCACAGTAGTGAGCTCTATGAAGTATGGTTGAAAAATTCATCCTTCCTCAAAATACTCCCCCTCACTGCAAACACACTTATCCTGTGGTTCTTTCCAGCTTCTGAAGCAGCTCTGGATGTCCTCTTTTGTGTCTTTGGTTGTGCTGTTGTGGCTGCCTTGATGTTCTAAACTGACTCAAAACTTTTACCTTTCCTGGTCGCTTTGACTTTGGGAAAGAGCCAGAAGTCACACTGCACCATATCCAGTGACGAGGGTGGATGGGGATGTATCATTTTTTGCGAGCCTGCCTTTTCTGTTGGATGGTACCAGGCAGCGGCATTCCCGTGTTTCAAATCGCACCTCCTGGAGAGCTAACCCTGAGGAGGAGCAGAGCACCCCAGAAGCCTCCTTAGGTTCACATCATCCCGGGGAGTCTTTCCTGCCTTTCACCCTTGGCTGGCAGCACAGGGCTGGAGTGGGAAGAAATCTGGTCTGCATCTGCCCGTTCCTGATGGCTCTGAGCTGTTCTCCAGGGCGGCTGTTGTTTTACTTAAAGTCAGCTTTAACAAAGCAACGATCCTGGCTGCTCAAAGTGTGGCCCCAGATCCAGCAGCGCATCAGCAGCACCCGGGCATTCGTTGGAAATGCAGACTCTAGAGCCTCTTCCTAAGACCGAGCAAAACCCAGTCTGCTTTGGAGGTAGCTCCTCAGTCACCCGTGTGCCTCTTGATGCCCACGTGCCCGTCTGTACTGACGGATCTCGATCTTCCACACGGTGATGAGCCCGTAAACATGCCCAGCAAATGCCCCTCAGGTTCAGTTCCCGGTACTGATGCGCGCAATCACTTCTCACACTTTGAAGCAGGACGTGCCTCTGCTTGCATCTGGCTGCCACAGCAGAGTGGCTCTCCACACGGTTTGCCACTCTTAACTCCTTCAGAAGCTGGCGCGCTCCAGCTTGCCTCCCACCGTGAATTTCTTCCAACGGTGCACATCTTACTGTCTTGAGAATGTGATTCCTGTGGGCAAGGCCCCCGGATCCTTGAGAAATCTCACTGCCCACTTGCCTCCCTGGTGTGTGGGAGGAGATCCTGTGGGGAAGGGGGCAGACATTCTTATAAAACCCCATTAATTTTCAAATTTCTATGGTGAGAAGGTGAACTAGAGAAATCTTATATGGAGCTCCATTTTACAAAGCAGGATAACCAAGCAACCAAGGTCTCCATCACCACTTCTAACTCCTGCTTCTGTCATGTACCCTGCTAAGGTGGAATGCTAAGGACCTTTCACCTCTGTGGCCCCTTCCCTACCGCCCCAGTCTAATCAGGAGAAAACATCAGACCAACGGAGGCACTTTCCATAAAATAACTGTCAAGGCCATGACTGACTAGGAAAGATGGAGAAATTGTCGCAGAGTAGAAGAATCCAAGGAGACATAATGACTCAATGCAATGTAGGATCCTGGATTGAAGCCTGGAACAGAGAAAGGACGTTAGTGGAAAAACTGATGCAATCCAAATAAAGCCTGCAGTTCGGTGCCAAGGTTAATTTCTTACTTTTGATAACAGTACTGCAATTATTCCAGACATTACACTAAAGGCCGCCGGGCAAAGGGTATGGTATATACGCAGGAACAAACTGTGCTATCTTTGCAACTTTTGTGAAAATCTGAAATTATTTCTAAATTAGATTTTTTAAAGAAAGCAAACACTCTGCAGTTCTGGTTGAAGTTGGGCAGGGCCTACCGAGGAGGGAGGAGGAAGCCAGCGCCTGTGCCTCGCCTCGCCTGACTTTTGCTGCCTTCATCCATCTGCTCCTCGCCTGTTTTCAGCCATATTATGTTTTTTGAAAACTGCTTTATACAATGCTTCTTTGTTATAACTCACTTTTGCAATAACTGCTTGAGGTGGGTTATTCCTCCCATTTTATAGATGAGGAAACATCAGAGGTGTGAGTCGCCGTGGTCACAGGGCCAGGAACAAAAGTCAGGCTTGAAACCCTAACCGTCTGGCTCCAAGCCTGGCTGTGCCCATCTTTGGCAGACATTTGTCTGCCCAGTGAGTGAGGTATCTACCGGGGAGCCTGCTCTCTTGGTCTCTCCTCCTCAGCCCACAGACAGAGTACTGCGTTGGGAAATGAGTCCCTGTTGTGGGGCCCCAGACTTCTCTCTGGTCCCCAGGTTCCAGGATGCAACCTTCAGTGTGCTGTTTTGACCTTTGCAGCCATCAGCCTTCTCCAGCCATAGCTTGGGCTCCACTCAAGAGTCCGGCAGCAGTAAGGAAGTGGGAAATCAGAACAAAGTCAAGTCCATGGCGAATCAGCTGCTGGCCAAGTTTGAGGAGAGCACGCGGAACCCCTCAGTCCTGAGACAGGTAAGTTAGGTCAGGTGCTGACTGGGCCTGCCCACGCTGGGGAGTCTGCAGGCACATTCAGGCTAAGAGGGATCGAGATGCGCCAGCTGGGCCTGGTGGAGATGTGACTGGAGCCACTTGGGCAGTCAGCAGGCCCTTCCTTCCATGAGGCTGGACCATGCCATCCTGTTACAGTGCTGCGGCTCTGCCATCAGAACATGAAAGGCAAATGAGCATAACTGTGTTGTAATAAAACTTTATTTACAAAAACAGGCCGGATTTGGCCCATGGGCCAGAGTTTGCTGATGTCTGTGGTGCATTAAAGAAATCCATTTCCTAATTTGGTTTTGCTTTAAAAACCATGATTTGCTTTGCAACCACTTTTGAGGTGGTATAGCTCAAGTGAGGTTTTGAGCTGCTGGTTCTGTGGGAGGGTGCAAGGTCCGCAGTGAGAAGACTCATCCGCCCCAGAGGAAGCTGACTCAGATGTCCAGGGAGCTGAGCAACCTCCCAAGCATGGCTGGCCCTCTTCTCATCCTGCAGCCCAGTCAGCCTGGTGGGGTTGCTGTGTCTGACCAGAGAGCAGACCACACTGAATGCTCTGGGTCAGGCTGCAGAGTTCTGTCCCACTGTGTTTGGGATCAGTGCTCATGGTTCGGTTTGCTCCCCTGGATTTCTTTTGGATGCTGTTGTCATGGCACAAAAGCTTGGGGGAAGGGGGCTCATTCTGTCTATGGAGCTCCCTTTGTCTGTGAGGTCCCTTTCAGGAGGACAGAGTCTTGCTTGATCAGTGTTGGAGACAATCAGACATATCTTCTCGGTCTTGCTGTGGACTGTGCTCCTCCTGGGCTCACTGATCGCCCCAGGGAGGGAGTGCGTTACAAGCAGCATTTTCCTGAGACCTGTGATTCTCTAATAATATTCTCAAGTGCCCCTTCTCGGGCTGGGCCTCGGACAGTCCCCGGTGTGGGCAAGGGCTCTTTTCCATCATAAGGACCAGGGCATCCCTCTCCTGGAGCCGGCAGGAAGCTCCGTTTCCAGGAGGGCTCTGTGGTCGGCCATCCTGGCCTGGTACCAGCTCTGATAGTGCCAACCAAGGGCCTGCATCTAAGCCAAAGGCAAGGCCCGTGGGAGTCACACCCTGTCCAGGAGGAAGGGACTCCAGAATTTGCTGCTCATGTGGACAGAGAGCAGGCTGAAGTTTCCTGCTGGACCTGGCTTGCAGGAGCCCTGCCAACCTCTCTGTGCTTGTGCTCTGCACCCCTGCTCCTCTCTTCCTCCCTCCACCTCTCTCAGTCTAATTCACCTTTTCCTTCCTGTCCCTGCGCTGCTTCTTTGGACCTTTCTCCTACCAGGAGCGCCGTGTCTCAGGGATAGGTAAGCCCGTCCCGTGCTCTTCCTCTGACCCTTCTGTAGATTCTCGCTGCCCCACGCCAGAGGAGCCCACTCCCAGCCCACCACCTCCTCTGAAAAGGCAGGTAGGGCTCCTGCCACTGGGTGATGTTCTGGGGATATTGATCTGAGGGACATGGTCAGTCAGTAGTGCCCTGCACTCCCTGCATAGGACTGATTGTAGGTTCTGTGGGCAAACGGGCACAGCTTACCTGCCCTTTTGGTAAGCACAGCACTGAAGACACATTGTTGATCCCCCAGCAGTCAGAGGTGTCTCCTGACCAACCACCACTCTTCGTGTTGCTTCATGTGGACACAAACTACCACGCAGGGCAGTGGTGGCGAACCTAAGGCACGCGTGGTGCAGCGGGCTGTCTGTCTCACTGAAAGCTCTAAAAGGTTCATTGTCACTGACGTAGGGTTTTGCGCAATGCAGAGCTTCATGTGCAGACTCAACAGTAGAAAAGGGTGATCTCCAAATCAGTGCCGTGTGACGCTGTCATGGGCTCAAACGGCCACATGGATGCACCCACTGAAGGGGTGAGGCTGGGGCGTGGCAGAGGCCTCCCAGGGGCCCGAGCAGCCAGGGCCTGCATGGAGAGCCTGTGGCTTAGTCCATCTCACAGCTCTGGGCTTGGAATTTGAACAGAATCACTACGAATAGACCGCAGATTCTGGTGGAGGTGTGATGAGGCAGTCGCAGATCTGCTGCAGTGATCTTATGTCTGTGTGCCTAAGAATCGCCTGTGGAGCTTTTTCCAAAATACTCATGCCTCAACTCACTCAGACCAATCAAACCAGCGTCTCTGGAGGCTAAGCCCAGACCTGGGTATTTTTTAAAGTAGCTTAGATGATTTCAGTGTGCAGCTAGCACCGAGAGCTGGGGCTGCGTAGGTGAGGGCCGGGGAGGGCCTGCAGTGAGGGCCAGGACTATATAGTCAGCAAGGGTGTCAGGTAACTCTGATGCAGGCGCAGAGGGTAACCCTGGAGGCCAATGGGACTGGGCTCCCTCTGTCTCTGGTCCTCATGGGGACCCCTCACAGTGGGGACCTCGGAAGGCCTGGGTGGGAAGGAACTCTGACGTTCTCTCTCTCCCAGCTCTCCTCTGTGCTTGTCACGGGACAGGTGCTCAGAGAGCTCAAGCAAGTGTCTGCTGGGAGTGAGTGTCTGAGCCGGCCCTGGAGAGCCAGGGCCAAGTCTGACCTGCAGCTGGGTGGCCCAGAAAACCTCACCACCCTGCCTCCTGCCTGCCAGGGAGCACTGGCCCTTTCGGGGGTGCTGCGGCGGCTGCAGCAAGTAGAGGAAAAGATTCTCCAGGTGAAAGGTCCCACTGGCCCCGCCCCACCCGTGTCCGGTGGCTTTCTGCCCTGCCTCCCCTCCCCCTGCCCTCACTGGGTGCCTTCTCCTCCTGCTCCCTCCTCATCTCCCATCCTGCTGTGTGTGTGGCCACAGGCTCCCGCTCGGGGCAGCGCTCTCCGTCTCTGTCACTACCTCTCTTTTCTTTCTCCTTTCTCGCCTTGACTACAGAAGAGGGCTCAGAACTTGGCCAACAGGGAATTTCACCAAAAGAACATTAAGGAGAAGGCGGCTCACCTGGCCTCCATGTTTGGACATGGGGATTTCGCACAGGTAAACTGGGGCCATCAGAGCCCCCGGGAGCCCACATGCTGGGCGTCCAGCTGGGTGACCGTGAACCACCCTCTGGAGCTTGGTTTTCTCCTTCTTCTTTTACAATACGAGGAATTATTTATGTTTCAAGCCACTAAAGAGTTTGAAGTGGCATCTGAAAAAATGCCAAGATTCCAAATAAGTCAATGTATCAAGGCAAAGGGGGAAAAAGACAAGAAAATAAGCCCAAGTCCAAAAAAATTGCTTCCAAACAGAAAGACAGGCCGTTCAAGCCTAGACACCTGTAGTTTCTAAGTGTATTCAGAGCCCCTTAAGGGCCACCACAAAGAAGAAATGCTGGTCATTTGCAAGACTCCCAATGTCTTTACCGTGGAAGCAAATGAGTTGCTCATGCTGCTTGGAGCACAATGGAGAGCTGACCTGTGGACCTCATCAGGGAGGCACTGAACGATGCCACCAAAGGCACACCCTGGGCTCTGCGCCTCAAGGGACGATGTCAAGCCAAGCAGCAAAATCTTGCCTTACTGTAGGGAGTACAGCCCCCTTCAAGACAGTTACTTATTTGGAAACTTGCAGAAAAGCGGAGAGTTTTCCCAGGGAGCTGGCAGCCTTGATAGTGAGGTCTGTGGGTGGGTGCAGTATGAAGCCATCTCCCCCTGCAGCAAGCCTGTCTCCTGTGCCACTTTCATCCCATTTCCTCCAGGCCTGCGTCCCTGCTACCTCGTAGAGTCAGTGACGGAGCAGGGGTGGGAGGATGCTTTACACTCAGTCTGTTTTCAGGGTTGGCCGGGGCGCCAGGAGGCCAGCACAGTTGCCCTCAGCCACAGAGGCCCCTGCTGTGCCATTCATCCTGAGCAGCCCAGATTCTCCCTCCTCAGCTTGCAGCTGCTGCTTCAGCTCAAGCTCTAGGGCGCGGGCTTCGGGAATTAGTGCTGGTGTCTGGGGCAGGTGGAGGCGGACAGGAGGAGAGAGGATCTGCATGAGCTATTTTGGTGTGACAGGGAGCTGGCATGGTGGTAGGAGATGCAGTGTAACCAGAGGCCGCACAATCCTGGTCCCGCCCCCTGGGGGCACAGGGCTGCATCTGGGAGGCGTACTTGCTTCCCCGTGCAGGTCCCTGGGATAATCCTAGTCTCCTCTGTCTCTGTTCCGTGCAGAATAAACTGCTCTCTAAAGGCCTGTCTCATACTCATCCTCCGTCTTCTCCCTCTTGCCTTCCGTCTCCTGATCCAGCTGCTACTTCCTCTCCATCAAATGTGGACTCTGCTTCTCCTGCCAGAAAGGTAGTTGCCCTAAGTCCCGTGCTGCCCCTCCCCTGCATGTCCTGAGATGTCCCGTGCCGTGCTTGGCCTGCTCGGACAAACGTTTGGAAACTGGCTTGGCTGGGGTGAAGATTTGTAAGAGATTTTACTACAGTCCTGGATTCAGCTCTGGTTTTGTGTTAGAACACGCAACACAGCAGAACAGGCAGCGTACAAAAACCCTGCCAAAAAGTGCTCGTCCATCCACTGAGGATTAATCAGGGGCCAGAGGTACAAAGAGGGGAGGTACAGTTCCCTCACTACAGGTTTCCTCTTCATATAGTGGAGGTCCCTCCCCCACTGACACCCATATCCTGAGGGAGAAGGGTGTAGGTAGGGTCCCCAAGAAAGAAGGAGGGGATCTTACTAGTGACACCCCACCAAGGTCCCGAATAGGAGCATGAAGCACCCTCCAGTAGGGCAGGCCAGTAGGAGGCGACACAGAAAAACACAAACACATCCAATTCCAATGCCAGGGAAAGAAGCCATGGTCAAGATATGGTGAACTCCAGCATCCTGTTGCAGGTCAGCCATAAGACACCTGACCTGTCTGGGCCCCCATTTTCCCCAAAATAAGAGCAACCCTTTTCTCACATGCAGGTGAGCATTATGAGGGATACAGGGTTTTTCACCATCAGTATCAGCCAGGTTCTAGGACAGCCTTTTTGCTCTGCTAAGGTGAAGATCCTGATCCAGGGGGTACTTCTTGCTATAAGAAGTGGACTTTCGCCTCCTTGACAGGATGATGAGGGGATGAGGGACCCGGGACCAGACCAGGCAGTGGCTGGTGCTCCTGGCTGGCCAGGCAGCCATGCCTTGCTTCTTCCTGGTCCAGCCCCTCTCCCGCTGCTGGGGCTTTTCTGAGGAGCCTAGCACGGCCCAGTCTTGTCCCTGATTTTCTGCTTAGGATCACCTGGCTCAGTTACGCCCTCACAGAGTTGAGGACAGAGCCGGGACAAGAAAAGCCACCACCCTTCCGAAGTCCCTGGCTTGGTTTCCGGTAATATAGGTTTCCTGCTGGGGACTAGAGGAGACGCTGGGATTGACAGTGTCTTGTCGGTGAGCTTCTTGTCAGTGAGCTCAACCCCATCGCATCATCGGACCCCTCGGAGGCTTTCTGCATTGAGCTCTGCAGGCAGCTGTAAACCAGTGCCACTCGTTAGCCAACATGTGCACATTCGTTCGTTCATTCATTCATTCAACAAATATTCATTTAACTACAGCTCAGTGTGGGGTATTTTGTGTTCTTAGGATGTGCACCAGTGAATCAGAGTGAAATTCCTGCCCTGATGAGGCTTGCATGCTAGTCGGGGAGGCAAATGGTCATATGCCGTATGAGTACATTGTAGAACAGTGTGTAGGAAGACAAGGCAATGCTTCCTACGGACGATTTAGAATGGCAGCAGTGGCCTGGAGTGCTGGGAGGGGAAGTGACTTTAAATGGGGTGGACAGGAGGGGTCTTCCTGTGAACGTGAGAGCTGGGTGGGATCAGAGCCACAGGGCAGAAAACAAAGGCCTAGGTGGGTCACAGGACGCCCATGCAGTGATCTCTGTACCACAGGGCCCTTGTCACAGAAGCCAGCCCAAGGCTGTGTCCATGCGAAGCCCCATGTCCAGGCCAGGAGGGTGCAGGTGGGCCTGGCTCTGGGGTGGCCAAGCCCAGCTCCTCTGGTCCTGCCTCGGCAGCTTTGATTTTTTTTTCTTTCTCCTGATTGTAGTGGAATGGTCCCCCTCTGTTTTTCTTATCCCACTTCCCAGTCCAGCCTTGGCCATCAGACGATGGTGTAGTGAGGCTGTTTTCACAGCTTCTATCTTATTAATTACAGGCTGATGTGTCTTTCAAATGTGGCTCAGAATAATCGCAGAACTCTTAAAAGGTCCTCTCTGGGACACCAGGCCAGTCACTGGATCTCTCTGGGCCTTCATTTCTCTAACGCGCCCACACTCGTGGCCCACACAGGCTCACTGTGAGTCCACTAGAGACAGTCAAGGGCGGGTGGTGAGTTCTCAGTTGCAAGCATCCTGGAAAGGAGCTTTCCAGCCTGTTCCACTCAGTCTTCCCTCCCAGGTGAATCTGACCATTGGTTTGCCACCAGGCTGTGCACGGAGTGTGGCAGAATCGCAGCCACCTCTGAGGAGAGACCTGGCTGCCCCTTAAAGCAGGTGATGATTTGGTGAGAAACAGCTTTATCTCATCCTAGTGAACTCAAGGCATCTCTTCCCGGGAGAGAGCCAGGGCCCCGAGGCCTCTTCCAAACAAATGACGGGCTGCTGTCACTGCCCAGTGACCCAAGAATGCCTCAATGGAGGGGAGCTGGAGGAAGGAAAAAATGCACTTGAAGTAGATGCTGAGTCCTTGGCAACCAGCAGCATGTTCTGGGCCTGACCGAGAGCCCTACACCCTGCTTCATAGGAGCCAGGACTCATCACCTCCTCCTGGGAGCAGACTTGGCCAAACTTACAGGACAAGCACATGCTACCCACGGGGCACAAACTTGAGTCATCAGCTCCGCGAGACCTATCCAGGGCTCTGCCTTCAGACTATACTTCAGCTTTCAGTTGATGCTTTGCTTTACAGGTCAGAGTGGGCCTGGATATTTTTGGCCTGAACAATCGGGGAATGTGAAGGCCTTCTTGTTTAGGGCCCAAACCCTCACCAGAGCCTGTTTTTCAAAGCCATGGACTGTGAGATCCGTATCCAGTCTAAGTTCCCAGCACCGTTTTCCTCAACCATCCCATCAAACCAGCCTCCTCCAGTGGTATCCGCTCCCTGCTAACCAGCGGTTTCTGTCTTTGAGGAGAGAGGCCATGCTGATTTGGCCAGTGGCCTGGGTGCCGCCATCTACCAGAACTGTTGCACTCTTGCGAGAACAAGACGGCAGGGAGCATTTGCACAGCCGAGCAGGGGACTGCTTCACCAGGCTTTAGTCCTCTTGCATCAGAAGACCAATGAGCAGAGCGAAAGGAGCTTTCTCTACTCCTGAGAGTGTTTGTTTTAAAACTGGATCTGCAGGGTCTTGTCTAGAGGTTTTCATGTTGGAGGGAAACAGAACCACTGGTTGAGTTTTGGCTAAGCAATCTTCCTTGGTCGCATGTGGTATGAGGATAGGTCTCAAGGCCACCTCCACCATCATTTTCCTCCCCCTGCCCCAGAGATAGAGCTAGGCCGCTTTCTGGAGGCCTTCAGTGTGCATTCCAGCCTGGCAGATTTGAATTTGCAGAGTGCCATTGTGTGGCAGGGAGGCAGGGTGCTGTGGGGAGAATATGAGCTTAGAATCAGACTCAAGTTCAGAGCCCCAGTAACTCACTGTGTGGCCTTGGACAAGGTCATGGGTCTCTCTGACCTTCATGTCCTAGCCTGTAATGTAGAGATGTCATCAGCCACTTCTGAGGGTGACTGCAATGATCTACTGTAGACAAAATGCTTGAAGTATTCTCTTTCCTAGTGAGAGAATTTGTAGAAGAAAGCTCATTATTTACCTAAAAGGCATGTTGATCTGTATCTTTTGAAAGGAAAGCTGAACAGTTCAGGTTTCCATCTCCGTCCCAGCCATGTAAGAACAGTGTGTGGGAGCCTCCCTGCCTCGCCTGCCAAAGGGGATTCAGAGACCCCCCTTGCAGGGCTGTGCTGGCTAAATGCATACGATCAGCAGCACAGTGCCTGGCACTGGGAACAAACGGGACAGACATGGGGTCTCCCCGAGAAGTCAGCCCTGAAGGCTTGCCGCCTCTCAGCTCTGAGATGCAGTTTCCAGACCCCCTTGGATAAGTCTCCTCAGTTCCTTATCCTTCCCTCCCCTCACCTTGGGCAGTTAGCTTAGGAGTCAGGTCCAGCCCTGCCTCTGATGTTTCTCATCCGGGGACTCCTCATTGAAGATGACCTTGCCCACATAGACTCAGGAGTCCTCTGCTGGCCCTACCCACTGAATCCTCCCCTTCCCACAGGCCTCAGCTCCGAAGCCCTGGCAGCTTGGCTTGTCTGATGTCCAGTGCAGGCCACATGGCCGCAGGTGGCTCAGCGCTGGGTACCTGGTGTTCTTTGGGCGAGTTCCAGGCCTGAGGAGTGACATTCCATTGTTTGGACACCAAGGCCCCAGGTGCCTGCTTCCTCCTTTATTCAGAGTATCTTGCCTGTGCTAGGAATATAGCAATAAATAAGACAGGGCTGCTGGCATCAAGGACCACAGCTGGGAGGAGAGATGGGCCAGGGGGCCGTAGTGTGAAAAATGCTCCCACTTCCAGACAGACCGTCCTTCTCCTCGCTGGGGGGCAGGACTGCCTGAGCAGTGCCTCTTGGTGGACGGCCAGTGTCTTCGGCAGCACTGATGCTGGTGACAATGTTACGTCACTGTGCTTGAATGTGAGCTGGAGAAAACGCAGCCTTGTCCTGGGTGAGCTACATCATTCTTGCTCATGCAGCAGTGGAAGCCCAGTCTCCATCTTGGTGACTGGAATGGTCTCCAGCAGGCTGGAAAGGGCAGATGAGACCAATGTGGATCATGCTAAGGATACTTTCAGTTCAGCTCCTTTTCACGTCAGTCTCTCCACTGGGAGAAAGCAGCCTTTTAGCCCACAATGAAGGGAAGGACTAGGTGTGGTCTTCAGCAACCTGCATCCCTGGCCAGGTGACCCGGGCAGTGCCCCGTGCTTGTAAATTGAGCAGGTGCTGACTGCACTGGCATGTTTTGGTGACACCCTCCAGGAACCTCACATCCTTCTACATGCTTCAATAATTGCTCCCAATGTTGGGATTGCTCACAAGCTTGGTGGCACAAAGTGCTTATTAGCTAAGTGCTTAATAAGGTCTCTTTAGGGACCTGTATTTAAAGCCTCAGAGAGTCCCGTCTCCATCTCTGCTCCATCAGAAGAGGCGATCATTGTGTGTGGGTGTCATGGTGCACCCACTGCCTTTCTGGGAGAGAACTGCGGAGCCAGTTCACATACTGGGCCAGTGGAGACTGCCACCCAAGGGGCTGGGCAGGCAGTACCAAAAGAAAATCTCCTCTGCCTTCTGTCACCCTCTTTATTTTAATATAAACCCAGGAAGTACTTTGTCCTGCAGCCCCTGACTGAGGGGCTGAGCTGAGGGTTCCCGTGGGGGATGGAGGATCAGGCAAACAATGGCTTATTGTCCTACACCAGCACACCTGAGCCTCCCTGGAAGCAGGAGCCAAGTTTCCTGGCAGGAGTAGCCTCCTGAAAATAGCAGGGAGCATGCTTGGAAGCAGAATCCCAATCTCTCTGGGGCTGGGCCAGCGTGGGGGCAGGGGCAGGGGGTGGCAGCTGCTGCCCCTGAGAAGTGGCAGGCTTTGTGAAGTCTGAGGAGGTCCATCTGCCGGAGCCTGAGGGAGCGGACAGCCCCAGCAGGCCTGCAGACTCGTTCTGTCTGGTCCCTGTGAACTCCACACACAGATTATTCCCAAGCTGCCCTTAGTGTTTGGGCTTCTGTGATGAGAAAAAGAGGGTCTCCTGGGCCGCGTTGCCCTCCCCAGCCTGCTTGCACCCCTGTCCCTGTCTGTCCCTGGAGCGCCTGCTTGTATGCTGGAATCGGATGAGGTGGGCTTCAGTGCAGACAATGGCGTTGCTGCCAGGAGGTGGGGAGCCGTACGGCCTGCTGTCCTTCGCTTCCCTGTCACCTGAACCTCTGGCTTTGTATTTGAGGCTGTGTGTTGTCAGATTAGAGGTGGCCTCCCAAGGGCTGCTTGGGTTGAGAGAGAGAGACCATCATTTAACTCACACCCAGGTCCCTGTTACTCTTGGTCCTGATGGCTGCCAGCCTTTGCCCAGAGGCTCAGCAGCCTAACTGGCTGCTCATTCTGGCCTCTCCTCCTAGGAGTTGGATTTGGAGGCCAGGCAGGGCAGGAGCCCCGCTCCCTCCGCTGTCCAGGGATCAGAAACATTATTTCCAGAATCTCATGCTGCGGGTGTTTGCCTCCCCTGAGGGGAGCTAGCAGAGGAGAGTGAACAGGGTTTGCTGAGGGTTTGTTGTATGATTGCTCCACACTCTGGGCCGTCAGCTCTAGCCCTTCCCCAGCCCTGTCACACATAGGTGGGGATCCAGGCATTTGTGGGTACTTTCAGTGGCACAGCACTCACCACCCACTATCAGGTGGTGCTTCTAGGGCCCACTCAGAACTGCCACCGCCCTAACTCCGGGTCAGCCTTGCCCGCACCAGCTCTAGGGCCCGCTGGGCACTGCCACAGAACTCCCCATCCTACTCCCTCCGCTGGCCTGGGGCAGACCTGCCATCATGCTCCCACCCAGCTGGCTTTCTGGGAGAGACTCGAGTCAGACATAGATGTAGCTCCCGGGGGACCTAGCAGCTGGGTGGGCTGAATCCAGAGGAGGAAGAGTGGGAGGAGTCAAGGTAATCTTGACTCTAGGTCCAGCCTCTGCTAAGTGCCACACACTTGGATTTCCCTTGTTGTGCCCCTTCCCATGAATCCGTGAGGCAAGTACAGCTATCCCCACTTGACTACATGAGGAAACAGAGTTCAGAAGCTTGGTGTGAACCCATCAGTGGCAGAGCTGGGTCCCAGGTTCACGGAGGCCCCACTGCCTGCTCAGCACCCCCAACACCGGGGAAAGAGGCTCTCTGAAGGAGGAGGGCCACAGATCCGCCTTCTGTCTGTGAGGGCTGGTTCCCGATTTCCTGTTCTCCTTCACTCGGCTTCTGTGTGAAGACTTTGGGACGCAAGCTTTTGCAGACTTTGGGACGCAGGTGTGATGTGGGCCTTTTGGGTAGTTATTGGGCCCAAACAGCACAGTTTCCTAGCCTCTGATGAGAGAGGCTCGAAGGACCCAGGCCGAGATCAGGAGACCTGAGAATGTTCTTGAACTGTCCTGAACCTTCAATTTATTTACTAAGTAGATCCCTCTCCTCTCTGGGATTCATTCAAACCCCTCCAGTTCTTGCAACCCCAATGGATGTGGTCCCACCTGTCACGTGGTTTACCCAGGGCCATGGGTTCTTTTAAAATACATTTTCCAATTTTTTATTATGTTAAAAGACACTTAACTAAAATTTGCCATTGTAACCATTTTCACTTAAGTGAAATACCACTTCAGTGGTATTAAATACATTCATAATATTGTATAACCATCTCCACCACCCATCTCCAGAGCTCATTTCATCTTGTAAAATTACAACTCTATATCCGTAAACAAGAACTCCCGGTTCCCCCCTCCAGGCCCTAACATCCACCATTCCACTGTCTGTCTATGATTGTGATGACTCTAGGCACCTCATAGAGGTCAAATTGTAGAGTATGTGCCCTTTTTGCGGCTCCAGCCTTTTCTTTCTTTCCTCCTGTCCAACTCAGAATGCCTGCCAGTTATTCCTTGTGGGTTTGCCTCTCCTGGTGCTTCATGCTGTTTGCATGCAGGTGCAGAGCCCTGACTCACATCCTGCCTTCCCAAGTCTTCCTTCTGGGTGCTAACTGGTCTCTGCTTTGTCTCTGTCCCTCTGCCTCTGCTCTTGGCTAGCTGACAGTAGGGAAAGTGTCCAGCGGAATAGGGGCTGCAGCCGAAGTCCTGGTCAATCTGTACTTGAATGATCACAGACCTAAAGCCCAGGCCACCTCTCCAGACCTGGTAAGGACACGCACCTGTCAGTCTTCACCCGCAGACACGCTCTGGTCTCCAGGGTGGGAACTCCAGTGCAGAGAGAAAGGCCCTGCCCTCTGAGGGCTGCCCTTCTTGGGGGACAGGAGGATGCTGAGAATGGGCTGGACCCAAGCAGAGATCAGAGCAGCTGCATCTTGTCAGTGATAAGCCATGACAAATAGGGTCCTTGTGGATGATTTCTAAGGCAGAGTACCCTCCCTTTCTGTGGCTTTGAGGAACCACTCAGTACACAAGCTGCACAAGGCTATCCACCGAATTGGGCGTCCCTGACCTTCCGTGTCTGGTGTCCAGCCTGAGCAGCCCCGTGCATCAGATGGAGAAACCAGTAATGGGGAGAATGTGCCTTTTCCTTCTCACACGAGGCTGCTGGCTGCCATCACCAATGATGTGCTTTGACAGCTCCTTCAGCTGCCTTTGGCACACCGCCCTGGAATTGCCTGGGGCCAGCCTTCCCGGGCCCTCCCCCTCCTGCTTTGCCTCTGGGAACCTGGCAGCCTGGGGTCTGTAAGACACAAGTTCTCCCTTTTCTCTGCTCTCATGATCATATTTAAGACCACAAGACTTTCTTGCCTGATCTAAGTCACTTCAGGGGACAAGGTGGTATAAAAACCTCCTCAGCAGGTCCCTGTAAGTGACTCCTTTCTAGAGCCCAGGGACGCTTAACTCCGGGGACGGGTTCTGGAGAGAGAGCCCCTGGGCAGATGTGTCTGTAGGCGGTGCCCTCTGCGTCAGACCAGGCCACATGGCTACCACCCAGGACCAGATAAGCCAGCCTGGGGAAGGGTCCTGCAGGCCCAGGGCCCTGGCTGGGGATGACTCTTCCCAGGTGAGCAGCAGAGAGGCCCCCAGACATCCTGGCGATTTGGTTAGGAACTTCCGAAAGCTGAGGCCTGTTTGAAGACTCGCCAGCCCTCACGTGCCACTCTTCCCTCCCCACCGCAGGAATCTATGCGGAAGACGTTTCCCCTGAACCTGGGTGGCAGCGACACCTGCTACTTCTGTAAGAAGCGCGTTTACGTGATGGAGCGGCTGAGCGCCGAGGGCCACTTCTTCCACCGCGAGTGCTTCCGCTGCAGCGTCTGTGCCACCACCTTGCGCCTGGCCACCTACACCTTTGACTGTGAAGAAGGTAACCCCAGCGGCTGGGCAGCACTGGAGCCTGCCCTGCACTCCTGGGCCTCTGGAGGCTTGGGGACACTTACCACTTCCTAGCAAGAAGTACGATGTTGCCAGGAAAGCTGTTCCTGGAGTCTGGAGGCTCCTGCTGTGGAGGCTGCTTAGGTTGTGAGGGACGGAGGGATCGGGGCCTGCAGAGTACCAAGCGGTGGCGGCACCTTCCATGGGTGAGGTCTTTGCATACACTGTCTCACTCAGCCCAGCCACCGTCCGTGGTCCCCGTGTGGCCCAGAAAATCAAACCTGATAACCTGTGTAACACGTCCAGCAGCACACCTAGCATGTAAGAAGGGCTTAATAAATGATGGTGTACTGCCAGTATTTCTAAAGCATGTGTTATAATTATAACCGTAACCATAAGATCTCCTCGGATAAGTGGCCTACCCGAGATCATTGAGGAAAGAATTACGCTCGTGGGAGTGAATGAGTGTTTTCTAATTCTCAGCCTTTGATACTCCACCGTCGCGACAGTGTAGCATAGTACTCAGGACTGCGTGCCCTCACGTTAACCTGTCTGTGTTCAAGTCCAATCTTGAACCTGTTAGCCACACAACCTTGGGCCTGTTACTTAACCTCTTTGTTTCCTTAGTTTCCTTGATGGTAAAGTGAGGATGATAAGAGTACTTAGCTCATAAGGCTGTCGTGAGAGCTGATGGGTTAGTTTATGTGACACATTTAGAATGGTGCTTGGTGTAGAGTAAGCCCCACCTTGGGTTTCCCTGTGACTACTGTCATTATTGTCTCTATTGTTGTATCAGAGCAGCGAACAGGAAGGCTCTTCTGGAAGCTGCTCTTGGTCCCAGGTAGTGGCCAGTTACCCAGCATGTGCTTTGTCTGGGTCTTCTCTGCCCATTCCTGCTCCTCAGCTGTCCCCACCCCAGGGATCCTCCAAAGGGGGACCGAGGGTGCCGGTGCTCAGAGCTCCCATTTTTCTCCCTGGCAACTGTTCTTATGAAAGAACTTGGCCTCAGTTTGCTTTGAGGATTTTAGCTCCATTCTCCTCACCCTAATTGCTGGAACCTTTTCTGAGGCAGCAAAGTGTGCAGCTGCCTCATCTTGGAGCCACTTCTTTAGGGCAAGTGACAGAAGGTCAAGCTGTTCTGGGCTTACTTCCATTATTGGTATATTCCCACTTGGACACAATGAGCATTTGGCTGATGTCTGCTATGGTCTGGAGAAAAATTATGTGCATGTGTGTCTCTTTTTACAGGCAAGTTTTACTGTAAGCCTCATTTTATCCACTGTAAAACCAACAGCAAACAACGGAAGAGATGGGCAGAGCTGAAGCAAGAAAGAGAGGTATGTTGTGTCTCAAAAGTGCTGGTGAAACAGGGAAGGCCCGTTGAATGAAGAAGGTCTTCTTGGGTTTCTGAAAGCCAGCCCAGCCTTTCTGGCCCCAGAGTGACGGAGAAGCTCAGATGAGGAAGAGAGTCTCTGCTTCCTGTGTGGGTGGTTCTGCTGCCTCCAGGGCCTGCCCTGTTCCTCTGAGGTGCTGCATAGTGCTTGCCCGCGTGCTGGGGTGGACCACATGCTAAAGCCACGCAAAAGCCACACGGGCTCTCAGGGTGCCTGGGCTCACCTGGCCACAGGGTGCTGCTTGCAGGAAGAACCGCTAGTGTGGCACCCACCTGCGGTTCTAAGTCATAGGCCTGGGTATCCGCAAAGGGACAGGCACCCTGGATTTATAGGTGATTTGTGATAGCGCCCCCTCTGGTAGCTATTTGCAAATGCCTTCTCTCTGGTTTGATCAATCACCCACCACAAGCAAAAACTTAACAATTTAAAATTTTTTCTAACAAGTAATACAGACCCAATGTAGAGAAATGGGAAAATAAATAAAAGCACATAAAAGAAACTAAAATCATCCATAATCATTCTATCTTGAGAAGACAGACATTGCATAATATCCCCCTTGCAGACTTTTCCCTTTATGAATTTGTTTTAACCTACTTGGACTCCTACTTGTACAATTTTATGTCTTTATTTTTTCTTTAATAGTGTATTAAGTACAGTTTTCCATGACATTAAAATTATTTGGGGGTATAATTTTTAATACTTATGAAAGATCCAATTTTATGCATAATCAATAATCTGTTTCACTAGTCTCATACTGTTGGACTTCCACACTGTTTGGTATTCTTATCTTACAAATATTTTTACAATGAACGTCTTTTCATGCAGATCTTTATCTGTATTTCAGATTATTTAGTATATATTACTACAATCAGGATGGCAGGTCAAAGAGCATGTGTGTTTTGAAGGTTCATGAACTATATGGTCAGTTTTCCCCCCACACAGGAAGTTAGGTCCACATTCAGCACCATGAATGAGGGGGTAGAGACCATTTGGGGGCTCACTGACCACGTTTGATTGGAGCCAGCTCTCTTGGGTGGCTTTTCAGGAGGAGTCCTCTGGGAGACTCATGGACTAAGTGCCCTCATGTCACTGTCTTTCTCAGGCGGAGGGGACGTGGCAGGAGCAGGAAGCCCCTCGACGAGATGCTGCCACCGAAAGTTCTTGCGCAGTGGCCGCTATCAGCACCCTGGAAGACAGCCCCCCAGGTATCTCCACCTCCTTTAGGAAGGCACTGAGCTGGCCTCTCAGGCTGTCAAGGGGCCTGCTGGCCATTCCCTGGAGCCTGCTTAACTGGATGCAGGGACTCTTGCACGCCGCCGGCCTCCATTTCAGGGACAATGCTTACAACTACCGCTACACGTATGAGCTCCTGAGCCTCGGGCTGCCGCTCCTCTGGGCCTTCTTGGAGGTCCTGGCAACCATGTACAGGGAGTCTGAGGATTCCCTCGAGAGCCTCCGCAGCTGGGTGCTCAGGAGGCTCCCTGTCAAGCTCCAGTGAAGCACCCGGCTCCCCAGAGCGCCCTAC
>PVJO010020714.1:0-33951 GCA_004026905.1 Hystrix cristata
ATGAAGTATGGACAGGGGCCAGGGATTTATTCCTTCTAAGCAGTTGCCAAACCAATAAATACACAGATTTGTACTCTGATCTTCAGCAAGTCATGGATCATTTCAAAAGCAAAGTTTTGGGCAAACACGTGAGTGTGTGTTCTCAAAGAGTGTAAGGCCCAGACCAACCAGACTTTCCCACAGCTGCACCATCTGCAGTCTCATCGGCAACACCCAGGACAGGTGAGGTCAAAGAAATAAAACACCGAAGGCTAAAACTAATGTCTGGTGGAAGTTATTCGTGCTGTCAGCACACTGATAGTTTGAATGTTGCTATTACTTATGTAAAATTGCACATATTCCTTTATGCTGACTTTTAATTTATCATGAAAACTGTCATGCTAATGGAAAATGTCTTATTTGTAAATAAGTATTCATAATTTTGTTACTGATGGTGTTTTTACCTAGAATTTGAAAAAAGTTTCACAATGTACATATATGTGTATATATGCCCAGTAATCCAAGGAAAAAATAAGACGCCGAACAAGGTCAAAGAGACTGGCCTTAACTCAAATACCACAAAATAGACACTTCTTCCTGCCTTTACTGTATCAGTGCCTCACTGTTTAGTCTAGAACAAGTTACTTGTGTTACACAACATGATGGCATTCCCTTCATGTGGTAAGTAGCCCACTGAAACAAATCATACCAGGGAGGGCCCACCAAAGTATCACCACAAGCTAAATGTGGCCCACTGCCTGTTTGTATATAGCCCACAAGCTTAGTTTTTTTTTAATGGTTGGGGGAAAATCATCAAAAGAATTTATTTTTTGGCATGTAAAAATTATACAAAATCCAAATTTCAACATCCACAAATAAGTTTTACTGAAACACAGTCACACATTTTTGTTTATGTACTACCTATGGCCTCAGGCTACAAAAGCAAGCTGGGTAGCTGTAACTGACTGTATGGCTCCAAAAACAAGTTTGTGGGCTGTGATTTACAGTTGAGAGCTGCAGCTGTGGCTCCCGTCCTACCACTAGAGGGGACCCTTGGGCCCAGTCAGCACCAGTACAGTTCTTCATCTTCACGGGGCGCAGAGCTTTCTGATGATTCCAACCCAGTCACACTGCCATCCTTTCCCAACAAGAGAAAGGTCAAGAAACAAAACTACTGTTTCACAGAACTCTGAGACACCAGCATCAAGCAAAAGATTTTTACTTGATCCTGAGTGACAGCTCTAGTTAGGACTTACATCCCACTCATTTTTATGGCACAAAGTCTTGTACACAGGTTTTCAAATAACTGCAGAACTGCTAGAAATTTTGCCATGAGCTTACCTCATGAGGAAACTCTTACACAGATCCTCTGAAGGCTCATTTACATAATCCAGTTGTAACAGAATTCATGTTAACTTGATCGTTTTTAAATTCTGTAATGATGATATTGGCCTCTTCCTAATTTAAGCAGATTACCAATTAACCTTTTAAAGTAGAAAATCAGTAAAACTGTTTATAAAGTAGCTGTTGGATTAAAAAAAACTACCTGTTCTATACTTTCTCTCTCTCTATAAACATATTTATTTTTTTCTGAGGGGTGCTAGGGATCGAACTCAGGGCCTTGTGCTTGCTAGGCAAGTGCTCTATCACTGAGCTAAATCCCCGACCCTATACTCTGTCTATAATGAAAATACTTTTTTATATTTTTGGAGACAGGGTCTTGCTATGTAGTTCAGGCTGGCCTTGAACTCACTGTGTAGCCCGGGCTGGCCTCGAACTCAACAGCAGTCCTGCCTCAGCTCCCCGAGTGCCTGCAAAATGCTCTACTCTGTAAGGGTCCTTCCTTTAAAATTTGTGCCAAGTTAGTACTAAATAAAATTCAAATGAACAATGTGGCCTGACCCGTGAGTCAACCAGAATTTTTAAAAATTTTAGTACATGATTACCTTCTTCCTAAATTAGAGAAGTGACTCTCCCAAAAACACACTGTCTACTGTATGCATCATACAGAGCATCTGCCATGCTGGTTCCCAACCTGAAGGGCCTATTATCACCTAAATCCACATCAATCGAAGCTCCTGTTGTTTTATTCTACCTACCGCACTTCACCTAACTACTGTCATCATATGTCGTGGTTTATGTGGTGGTAGGAATCGAATCCAGAAGTGCATGCTAATAAGCACGTGCTCTACCACTGTGATGCACACTCAACCCCCCCCCTTGTGCTTTTTATACATGTTAAATTTCCAAGAAAATAAAGTAACTGTACACAGAGTGAGCTCTAATTAAAATACCTTATCTGGCTTTTTTTCTGTCCACATCAAGCATTTCTCCCAAGCCCACAACTTTGCCTACCTACAATGAAATCCAAATCGACAAAGAAATGACTGCTTCTGAGGACAGTGTATTGCTTGCATTTAGTATCTTTCCTTTAAAAGTGATACTGCTTCTCCAGTTGAACCAGAACCATGTCTACTGTGGCCCATTTTCCAAGTATGGTAGAAAAATGTGAAGTGTTGTAGGATACAGATGTTCTTGCTAACAAGCAGTGTACCAGCCTTTAAACTAGTGAATTTACAACAGCATGGATATTAGTTTCAATAAACTTTTCCTTTGATACTCACTTTTTAAATTTTTTCTGAACTTAAATGTATTTAAGCTTCAGCATATCTGTGCCACACAGTTACAAAGATTTCTATTACACATCTGAAAGAAACAATACTACCATGCAGGAGCCCAAGAATATATGTAAATTAACTCACTTCTTCACATGGTGTCCTTTTACAAATTGCATAAAATAACAGATTTCTCCAAGATTATTTCGAAATTGTTTTTTTACTTTTGGGTGGTTTCCTTATCTTATTAGGATTGGGAATCAGTTTCTTTATTTTAAGCGGTTGTAACACTACAGCAGAACCCTGGCTCCCTTCAACAAGTTTTCTCTTAGATTTTGAGACATCTTCAGATGAGGTTTCCAAAACCTCTTTGTCTTGGTCTTCCAAAGATTCAGTCTCTAAATTTTCTCTAGAACCTTCACTGTCTTGAAGCCATGGTACATTTAATCTGGGCACCCGGGCAATGATAGCTGTTACTTCATCTGTAAAGTCCGTGGTCCCCTTTCTGAAGCCCAAGGCTAGCACACATTTTAAGCCAATGACAGGTGCAATTCTCTCACTGAGTCGGGGAACCTGACAGGCAGGAACAGATCTGCTTAAACTCAACTGGATCAAGTGTGAGGTGATGATGGCGGGCTTGACTGACTTACACACAAGAACCAAGAGCAGTTCACCCCTTTCCAGGGCCCTGGTGACCTCATTAACGCCAATGGCAAGCTGCTTCCTGACATGCACTGGCATCCACCCTGACGCCTGCTGGTTAGCATCGGGCTTTTGCTCCTTTGGGTCCTCAATAACACCAACATCTAGGCTGCATTTTTCTCTGCTTTGCTTTTTTATAAGAGGTAGCCTTTTCCTTTTCTTTTTATCCTCTATTTTCTGAAGTCCAGTAGATTTGAACCTGTCCTCAAGGGTCTGTAATATGAAGTGCATGTCATTTCTCTCCAGAGTGCTCCAGCAGATGACATATGGGTTGTTCAATGATGTCTTCACAGTCAGAGGTCTGGTCTTACGAACAGAACCCCTTGCTGGTGCTTGAGGGGCAGCAGGCATTTTGAAAACCCTTCAGAGAAGCAAAATGACAACAGAACAGTCTTGTTAGCCAGAAATGTAGTCTTTCTGATGCATGAAAAGCTAGAGCAAACCTAATTATAGAGGCCCGGTCAGGTGACCAAACATTTGACCTCTTTTAAGATTAAGTAATTTGGGGCTCAAGTATTAGAGCACTCACCTAGCATGTACAAGGCTGAGTTTGACCTGCAGCACTGCGAAAAGGAAAACAAAAAGTGATTAATTTAAATTCTCATTTTTTCATGTAAATTTATTTTTCTTCACATAGAGGCAATATGGAAATTTTACATTACTGCAATCAAGCACAATGAAATTCTATTTGCTTATTTGTTTCATTTATTTAAAATTTGCATTTCAGGGCTGTCAGTGTAACTCAGTGGCAGAAAGCTTATATGGCATGCATGAGGGCCTGGGTTTGGTCCCTAGCACTACAGGGGCAAAAAGTTCTATTTTACTTTAGTGACTGTATGATTTAATCTTACAGATTTCTTAGCATTTCCAAAATTGCTCTCTAGTTGCGCTTCCATTCATTCATTCATTCATTCAGCAAATACTGTCTGACTACCTCTAGCAACAGATGGAATTCTGGATATTGGGGCTTGTGGTGAACAAGACTGTGTGCATCTACAGAGATGGCACTCTCTAAGGGCCCCAGGGACCTCTGCAATTATTAGCCAGGTGTGGTTTTAAAAACGAAAATGGCAATCTATACATATGATTAAAATTTCAAATAATACTTTCACTCTATCTCCTTTTGGAAGTTTGCCTCCCTACTTGGCCCCTAAATTTCTTATATATCCTCCCTAAAATATTTGCTACACATGCAGGCATACATGGGCCTCTTATGGTTATTCCAGGACTGGCAATTTCTGAAAACTAGGGAAATCTAATGAAATTTAAAGATGTCAGTCCATGAAGGGGAAGGACAAGGGCTTGTAAAAGGGCTTCTTGTTGGAAAAATGTTACAAACCACTTGTCTAGGGAGCATAACCTATTTATCCTTCCCAGGGGCAACTGCATATTCCTTTCTCCTCAGTTTTCTTCCTCCATTTCCTGGGGCTCATGTGAAAATCACAGGGAATCACTTGGCAAAACTAAAGGTAACAGTCCCCTCCAGTTAAAGCTGCATATACTAGACAGGCAGCAGAGTGTGTCCAAATGTATAAAACACTTTCTCCATGTATTATTTCATTCTCCCAGTAGTCATGTAGAATTCCCCAATGTGTGGATGAGGAAGCAGACTCATTGTTCAAAGTCGTAGCTAGTTTTCCTAAATTTTCTGTTCAATCCAGGTCTCACCTCAAAAGTAACCCATAGCTTTTAAAAATACACAGATGGTTGGTTCTTACCCCACGTCTACTGAATTGGAATTTGTGAGTAGGGCCAATGCAGCTGAGCTTGACAATACAGAACCAAATGAGGACCTGGTGGTGTGAGACAGAATCCTTTCTGCCCTGGCCAGCCCTGTGAAAACGGTCCCTTAACATTTGGTTTCTGATATTCTTCTTAGTGACCTTCCCACAGAAAACCAAAGTTCTTCAGGGTAACATGTGAAGCCTGTGAGTACTGCCCATCTATCTGCTGCCTAAGCTGCTCCCCTCACAAAAGCCACACTGAACACTCTCTCCATAGCCTACTGCTCTGTTGCCCTCAAGCTCAGGGATCAGAAAGAAAAGTAGCGCGTCCAAAACCAACAAAGTGGTTGGTAGCAGTTGGCACTGGATTAAAGGCAATCAGGAAGAGGAAAGTGAGGAGAAAAAAAAAAAAACCAAAAAACTGCCAGTCATGTATTGTGTCTGAGCATCTAAACAGCACAGGACACTTCCAATTACATACTCTGGAGCCAAGGGATAGCAAGCTATGCATTAACTCCTTCAGTCTGCAGAATCTGGCCCGAGAGAGGAAAAGAGCTAAGTAGTTCATTGAAGCAGAATCTCATGCAATATAATTCCTCCCAAAACACTGACAAGAATAGCTTCAGAGGGAGAGAAATAGGAAGGGCTTCCCAATATGCCTTTTGAGCCATGTCTGGGTGTCTTTGCTGCCTCCAAGATGAAGTGCAGACTATAAGGTGACTGGCATTCAAGGGCCTGCACAAGTTCACCTCTTTCACCTTCTACCCCATCATGCATATTACACCCAGCTCTGAATCCATCCTATTTATTATTTATCATAAGGCTACCAGTTCTTAGTCTCTGTGTCGTCTTAGACGCTTTCCCCCAGCCCAATAACCCCTCCATCTTTAGCCCCATGACGTCTTTCCTCAGCAAATAATGAACTGCCTGTGGTGCACTGTCCATAAAATATCAAAAACGTAAGAACAGTCCCTGTTATCGGCTTGGAGATCAGAAGAATTATCAGCATAAAAGGCAGCACAGGGCGGTGCAAATTAAGGTCAAGGTAGTACAGGATGCTTAGGAAACTCGCAGAGGCGGTGCGGAAAGGTAGTCCCCCTGGAGGAAGTGACTTCCTACCAATGTACAGCTGAAAAAGTCTTACCAAAGGGAGTACGAAATAAGAGAATGGTACCCCAGGAGGCGGCACTGCGGGAAACGAAGTTCACTACGGCTAGGGCAGAGTGGGCAGACACTTGCAAGGTAGGCAAGGACCAGTGGTGAGGACTCTTGAAGCAACCGTCTAGAGGACGCGATGGTAACGTCTGAGGCACAGGCTTTAGAAAAGACCCTGGGGATTCCCGGGCAAAGGGACGCAGCAGAGGCGCATGCTCAATCAAGTAAGAAGGGCCGGCGGCGGGCACGACAGGCGCGGGAGAGCAGGCGCAGGACCCGCCGCGGGCCGCGAGGGGAGCCGGGGTGGCGCCGGCCCGCTAAGAGCCGCTTCTCCGGCTGCGTCCCTCACTCGTCCCTCCCCACTGCCTGCCGCCCGCCGGCCGCGCGCGAGGCGTCGGGAACCTGCGTGAACTCGCGCGCCCGCAGGCCCGGCCTCCCTGCTCCCCACGCAGGACCGCGCTGCCCAACCCGCGCCCCACTCACACACCACAGCGACTTTCCGCGCGGGCTCCAAGTGCGCCTGCGCCTGCGCCGCGCGTGCGCAGCGCCTTCGCTCCTCGGCCCCGCCTTCCAAATGCGGTGGGCGGGACGGAGTCGCCGGAAGCCGTTCGTTTTTCTACATTCTGTCGTTCCCCACGGGAGCAGTTGGCCCACAGCGTTGCCCAGACGAGACAAGGAAAGGTCCCTTTTTTTTTTTTTATTTGTGCTGGGGATCGAACTCAGGGTCTTGTGCTTGGGAGGCAGGCACTCTCACCACTGAGATAGACCCTGTGAATGAAGGACCCGACGTAGAGACGCCACTGCTTTAAGTTGCATTGCGCAGGCGCAAGATCTATCTCGCGAGAACCTGTGGTTGCCACGGCAACTGCTCACGCTCTGCTGTGTCTGGTGGTCTGCAGGCAGGCTGGATGAGCTCGGGCGTGTTTGTTCCTCCGCCTCCCAGTTTCTGCCCTTCAGCGACCTGCCCTCTTCTCGACCCAGGGACGCAGAATCCAAGCCCGTGTCCCACTGGCCGCTCGTCCATCGGGTCCCCGTGGACTCAGCCGCGTCCTGAAAATCAGTGAGGAGGCGAGGTTAAGAAGTTGGGTAGAACTCGCACTTCTAGGAATAATACAGGGAATCTTGGGCCCGGAAAGAGGGAGTGCGGGCTCTGCGAGGGTGCGACAGCAGTCTGGAATAGTCAGTCCCATCGGTCTGCTGTCGGGATCTGGCTCAGAGAGACCCTGGGAAGGCGTCTCCAACTGGCGGAACAGTCAAGTAACAATGGAAAGGTCAGGGATGTGTGGAGCGCTTTGTTTTGTTTTGTTTTTTGAGACACGGTCTCACTATGTACTCCAGGCTGGCCTCGAACTCGCGACAATCCTCCTGCTTCAGCCTTCCGGGTGCTGGGATTACAGGCGTACACCACGCCTGGCAGGAATGTGGATTTCTTGAGCCACACTTAGTAGGAACTGAAGAGGCGGCAGGCTGCTTCTCCCCCCGCCCCACTCCCTTCCTTTCACTTCTCTAATTTGGGGTTTTCCTTTTTCCTCTTCTTCTGTATCTTCCTCCTTTTCTTGATCTCTTCATTAATCGTTTTCTTCCCCAGTTTTGGGATATAGTTTCTGTATTTTCAGTTTTCATCACCTCCGAGGTACCTGACTGGTCATAAAGTAAACAGTGTTGCTTTTGGTCAGGGATTATTGCAGGTTACACAGGGTAGAGTGGAACGTGATTTTTATCACAATTAGAAAGATGAAAAAGAGCACGGTTAATAGTTTATCAACAGGCTTTTATTTTACAAAACGAATCATTAATTTACGACAACGATTAACTATAAATGTCAAGTTCTAAAGGCAAAGAGAGACACAAGGGTCTAATTATACTAGAGTAATGGGAAGGAAATGTGTGTAAGTTTTTGTTCCCCTAAATGCCGGATTCATAGAATGACTATCATCTGAACTTGCGTTTTCTCTACGGAGATTATCTTTCCTTACCGGACGTGGCTCTGGAGCCAGGCTCCCCGGGTTGAAATCCCGGCTTCCTCGCTGGCCAGCATATTACCCCAGAAACTTAATTAAGCTTCTTTATGAAGTGATAAAAATAGTACCTTTTCTGAGGATTAGAGGAGATGATCTATTTAAAATGCTTAGCACAGTGCCTGCCACACATAGTAAGTGCTTGGTAAATTGTGATGAATCCAGTGACAATCCCAGCAGAATTAAGCTAATAAAATTAAGTAGACTCTATGATTTCAATGCTTGTATTTCTAGACTAGCAGTATAATTTCCACAAGAATTTTGCTAAAATGAAAAACTGCTTTTTAAAGGTACTCTCCCAGGGAATGGGGATTTAGTTCAAGTGGTAGAGCATATCCCTAGCAAGCACGAGACCCTGAGTTCAATCCCCAGCACCCCCTCCCAAAGGAAGGTTTAAGTATGCTGAATTATCAAAGGAACTCTCTCATTCGTGTTACACAAACATTAAAAAAGTACCAAGAAAAGTCATTAATGATCTGATCACCTCCAAATGTGTTTCCTTTCAATTCTCTTCTAATATGTTTACATGTGAGCATGCTAAAAATAATAAAATTCTGTGTTCTGATTTTCTTTCCACATAATTTTCCTATGTTTCCCACAGTCTTCCGAGGGTCACTTTAACATTCCATACCAACCTGGGTGTGGTGGCACATGCCTGTAGTCCCTGCTTGGGAGGCTGAGGTAGCAGGATCACTGCAAGCCAGCCTGGACTACATAGTGAATTCAAACCTAGAATCCAGCCTAGAATATACAGCAAGACTCTGTCTCAAAAAACAAACAAAAAAAGCAATTCCATGCCAAATGATCAGTTTTACTTTTTAATGACAGCTACAAGTCGTTTTATTTTTTTTTATTCTTTTAGAGGACAGTTTATTTAAAAGTGGGGGAAAAGGGGAAAGGGAGATGATAGCTGCTCGGGGAGTAGGGAGCGTTCGAAAGTGAAATACTCCTAGCTACTAGTTACTTTATTGTAAAGTAGCAGGTCTTTGAATAACTTACAAATCTTATAAAAGCTTTCTTTTTATATTCTCTAATTGGACTATTATTAGATTTATATGCTTTTCATGATGTAAAGCAGTTTAAGATTTTGGATGATAAACTGTGTCATTTGCTGCAATCCTTCGATGAAATAAATGAGAGTTCCAACGAGAAAGTCTGAAGAATGTATCGGAATTGACTGCGAGGTTCTTTCTCCCCTCCCCGCATTCTGACCTCTGTTCTCTGTGTGTCTGTTATATTGTTTGTTATATCATGTATATCTACAACAACTGTTAGGTGAACAACAGTCATTTTCAGCCATTGCTAAGGATCGACTTCAGTGCTGAGGTGCACAAGCAGAGAACAGACTCCAGGTCGGCACCCTGGGAAGCTGTGTTGAGAGGAGTGCGGAACAGCGCCGGGACGTGGGTGTGCACGAAGGCGGCGGGAACAGATGGAGTTTCTAGGAGTCCAGCAATTCCTAGGTGAGATCTTGTCTCAAAAAAGAAAAGAAAACAAAACAACAAAAGGGCTTCAAAGCCAAAGGTAGAGCTTTATTAAACATACATGTGCCTTTTACTTTGCTAGTTTTACGTAGATTTACATCCCTGAGATTCACCTATAATCTATATTTAATAAATTTTTTTTCTTTTTGTATAGCAATTCATTTTATTGACTTTCCCGCTTGGAGAAATGTAACTGGGGTTTTTTTTTGGTTTTTTTTTTTAATTTTTTAACCAAGAACATGTATTGGTACATTGTACATATATTGATCACATTTATCATGTTTGTTTTGTACCTGTACATGGTGTCTCTTGGTTCTCCCCCCCTTCCCCTCCACCCCTCCTTTTCCCTCCATCCCTATTTACAGCAGGTTTATTTACAATTCTCCATGATTTCCCTTTCCCCTTTCTTTCCATTTTTTCCCTTCCTGCTTTTCCCCCTTCCCTCTTTCTAGTACTCCTCTCCTTTGTATATTATCTTCCTTTTATATAATATCCGTTTACACTATTTTGTTCTTATTTACAGTTATGGTTTCTCATATCAGAGAAACAATTCGATGTGTGCTTATGAGTGTCTGATTTATTTCACTTAATAGTATATTCTCAAGGAACATCCAGTTACATACAAATGACTCTAGTTTATCCTTCTTTATGGCAGTGTAGTACTCCATTGTGTAGAAAAGCCACATCTTCTTTAGCCATTCATTGGTCGTTGGGCATTTGGGTTGTGTCCAAGACCTAGCTGTCACAAACTGCGCTGCTATAAACATGATTGTGCATATATCGCTGTGCTTCTGGAAAGATCCCCAGCACTGTCTACCATCTCGCTGCCCCTCCTATGTTATTACCAGTGGCTAGCGGGGCCTCCTCCTTGCTCTCTGACACCGGACACCCGGCCTCTGGCCCCGGAGGCAGCAGCAACCCGGGAGCCGGAACCGGTCCTCGGCACCGCCCTCGGAGGCGGTGCGGGGAGTCGCGGGGCCCCGCCCCCGCCCGCAGCCGGCGCGGAGCGCAGCCAATGGGGGCGGCCGGCGGAGGAGCGCGGCCCTTTAAAGAGCGGCGCGGAGGGCGGGGCGGGTCAGGGCGCGGCGGGTCAGGGCGCGGAGGCGGCGGGCGGCCAGGCGAGGTGATGGCGCTGCAGGTGAGGCGGGTGCGCCGCGGGCCGGGAGCCGGGCGGGCGGGGCGCGCGGGCGAGGCCCCGAGAGTGAAGACTCTTTCTCTGATGCGTTGGAAGTGAAAACGTCGGGAAAGACAACAAATACCAATAAGTAAGAATCGTCAGGCGTCTTTCACCCGGCCGGTAACCATGGCAGCGGGCCCTGCCCGCCCTCCGTGAGTACTTTTCTGTCTGTGCGCCTGGTCGTCGCTGCGTGTGCGTGCACGCGTGCAACACACCTGTGATTTACATGTTTGCAGTTTTGTTTCTGTACTTAATGGCATTTTAGGAGCATTTTCTCTTGAAGGATTCCTCTGAAACACAATTTCTAAATGCATTAAATTTTACAGAATTTTATGGAACGAGCACGGGTAACTTCCATAGCCGTTTTTTCAGGTCAGATGCTATCAGGGTCGTGGACACACTCCAGGCCGGTCACGTCCAGGCCTTACCCTTTCTTTGCCTGTGACACAGTGACTTGATCTCTGCGCCTTGTCCTTCTCACTTGACACAGATACTGTTACTCTACTCGCACTGAGCCCATTTGAAACTGCCTGGCGCAGGGTGAAGGTCCGAGGAGACAATCCGTGGAACCTTTTAAATATCTTTTTCTTGTGTTTAACTTACGTAATTCATATCGAATTGTTCCTAAAATAATCAAGACGTTCCTCAAATCAAAAGATGTGAATGGTTCCCTTTGAGTTTAGTTGTTGCTGTTACTGTTGTTGCCTGCTGTTTGTTTTGTTTTTGCTTTAAAGATATTTTCACTGAGGACTTAAAGATTGAGGAATATCACAAGACAGCAGTAGGCTAAGAGATGTTACTACCAACTACACAACAGAACAATCTCAAAAAAGAAGAAAAAGAGAGGGATAAAGAGGGTAGAAAGCGTACAGTATTTAAAAAAAATAACACCCAGCATGGTGTTATCAACCAGCAAGCCATTTGAATACTTGGAGCAAAAACCTTCACACAAAAAAAACCCCAAAAACAAGGGGAAGTCGAGGACCAGGTACACTGGAAATACGCTATTTTTATAACTTCTATCTGACTCTAAAATCATTTCAAAATAAAAGTTCAGAAAATACTAATGAAATTTTAAATTTTAAAGACAATTCACCTTTTTGAGTCTTGGCAAATAACTAACCCCCCTTCTCTTTCCCCTCCATGTTTGCGAGGTTAAGATCCATGTGGCAGCTCCACTGTGAGAATTTTTTACCACCCCCAATTCAGTTCCTTAGTGGGCAGAGAACAGCTCAAAAAGGCTTTGTCAAGTCGTACATGGGGTGAGTGTGTTCTTTGGCGCAGTTAGATGAAGGTGTCATGTTTAGAGCTGGTTTGCACAGCCATGAAACTGGAAAGGACACATCCCAGGGGTGCCTGTAGCCATAGGGAAGCCGAAGGCTCCCAGTGGGGGCTCTGTCATTGTCAGCTAGGGTGGGACCAGGGACCCCAGGGGGAAAGCACACAGAGCCGAGAGTCCCAGGAGAGGCCTTGTGGCTTAGGGCAGTTTGTTCTGCAGCCTGCGAGTTGGGAGACCAGGTGCACCAACATTCAGTCAGGATGCTGAGCACACAGCTCTGAGAATCTGCGTCAGAACTGAGTTCCTCACCAAAGCAGAAGACTTCCCCACAGATCCCTTCTTCCCAGAGTGCTTACTGTTCACCAGAAACTGCTGACCATTTAAAGCTGTGTCTCGCCTGTGGTAACTGTCTGACCCTCCTTATATCCACCCACTCACTTGCTAGTGCACCCAACAAAGATGTGCCTGCTGGGCCCGGCCGGGGTTCACGCCATCTGCCAGGGGTCTGTAAAGCTGGTTGTAGCTAGCAAGGTGAGTGCTTCTGCCCTCCGCTGTGGAGATGTAGGGACAAAGAAATGTGACTGCACCTGGCCTGCTGGTAAGCTCTGGTGCTTTCTGCCTTGCTGCCTGGAGCAATGCTTTTTGCCCCTGTGCACCCAAAAACACTGACCTCCTTCCCCCAGGCCCAGCTAGGCTCTCCACGCGGCCACGCCCTGCGCTGTTCCCCAGCAGTGGGTGCAGTAGAAGGAGTCTACTCAGGTCTACTCTCAGGTCTCCGCTGACTCAGAGCAGACTGCCCTGTCCGCCCCTTTCTGCCTGGCACCAGCCTGGCCATCGTAGGTATTCAGTGCACTGTTAGTGTGGTGCCTGCGATGAGCTCTGGGGGAACTAAACTAAATCAAGAATATTTGCATTCTTAGTCACGTCTAATCCAACACCTTTCTGTTGAGACAGGCACAGGCTGAGCATCCCTTGTCTAAAATGTGTGGAACCAGTTTCAAATTTCGGATGTTTGAGGGTTGGGGGTGTTTGCATATATGTAATCAGATATCCTGGGGTGGGGTCCGGGTCTAAACTGAACTCCGTGTGTGTTTCATGTACACCATACACAGAGCCAGCGGTGGTTTTGTATGTACAGCACCTTTAGTGCGGCTGTATTCAGACTGCCCATGACGGCAGGCGTGGGCTTCTCCACATGTGGTATTGCATCAGCATGAAAACGTTGTTGCTAGGGAGCATTGCAGGGAGCTTGAGTCCTTGCGTGGAGCCCCTCGGGAGTGTGCCTAGGAGCTGGGGTTCAGACCTGTGTGTCTCCCCAGCAAGGCCCGGGCTCCTTCTACTGCAGCTCACTGTGGTTGGGAGGGAAAGACTGCATGTGGAGCAGACCTCGGGCAAGCACCCCAGCGCAGGAATGTGTCAGATCAGGGCATCCTGGGCGCTGCAAGGGAAGGGGGCTCCCCCACCCTGGGCCTGCAGGGAGGATGGACGGGGAGTGCTACGGGGGCGTGGGACACTGTGTCAGGGCTTAGCTTGTCTGTGGAGGGACGTATCAGAGCTCGTTGTGGCTCTCTAGCCCCCAAAATAGGAAAGACAGTTTTCCTTCCGGAAGGCAAGAAGCTTACATGTTTTCGTGGAAACCTTAGAATACTCATCAGGGCTGGACTGAGGGCCTGAGTTGGTGTCTCTGGAGAAGGTTTGAGACCTGCAGCAGATGGGACCCGGGTGCTGAGGGACAGGCAAGGGCCCCTGTGGCTCACACAGTGGCTTCCCTCATCGGAAACACAACACAGGCACGTTCTAGAAAATGTGGGGAGTATAGCAGGATTTAAAAGCCGGAAATTTTACCAATAATCACAGGCAAGTACGGTTTACCTATTTTAGTATGTGTATTTCTAGTCTGTATTCTTCTCTACATAACTTTCTTAAACCATAAACTGTGTTTTCATGTATTTCTTCATTTTTCAGTCTTTTTTTTAGACTTAGTTTCCTTCCCCAAGAGCCTTAAAATAAAAATAAGAGGCACCAGCCTTTACCAAACACTCACCATAGGCCAGCCACTATTTTAAGTGCTTTACCTGTGTGAGGTTATTTAAACCCTTTTAACAATCTTGAGAATAAATGTCGTTGTTGTTTCATATTCCAGGTGAAGAGACAAACACAGAGAGCTTGGGCGATGGGCCCAAGGTCACCAAGTGACCTCGAATGAGAAAGCTGAGAGTTGAACTGGAGCTGGTGTCCCAACCAGGACTCTGTGTGCTTCCCGGAGATGCAGTGCACTGTCTCCCGTGCACACACTGGTGCTAGGCTCCTCTAGGAACGGATAGGAGGCGGTGCCCTTTTCCAGGCTGCTTAAGCTAATGACCCCGTCTCCAGTAACAGGACGCCTGTCCCAGTTGTACTGCTGGCCTGAAAACACTCAGCAACTCTGCTGGGACCACGAGTTCTGAGGTCACAGCGGGGCTGTGTCCTGAGCCTCCTGAGCCTTTGGCTCAAGACAGGCTCTGGGGTTGGGCAAAGAAATACAGGGGCAGGGGGTGGGTATTTAGCTAGTAGTGAGCTCTCGGCCCTGTGTTCAGTCCCCAGTACACCCCACCACCACCACCAAAGAGAGAAGAAAGAAATACAGGGCCATGGTTTGTCTGGGACACCTCACGGAGCTTCCTTTGATCCCCAGGCCACTGATAATTCCTGTTTATCCCCAACTTAAAGCAAGCATCACAAGGTAAAATATGGTTTATAAAAGAGTAAGAAATTCTAATCGCCAGAGCCCTTTGTGTAGCGTCAGCTGAGAGTTTGGAAGGGGAGAGAGCTGAGGCGCCTCAGATGCCAGGCTGCAGCAGAGGCCGAGCGTGGCCTTCCCCAGCGTGGTACTCACCCTGGGAGCAGCCACAGCTGGGTCCTGACTGAGGGGACGTCAGGGCTGCTGGGGGCTGGGTCTGGAAGGTTCTCAAGGGTCCACGGGGAAAGCCTGGGTCCAGTGTGCCAGCATGGGAGGTGGTGACAGCTCGACAAGGTGGGGTCTGGGAGAGGTGTGTGGGTCCTGGGGCGTGACCTGGAAAAGACTGAGGCCCAGCCCCTGCTTCCTCCCATCTCTTGCTTCACTTGCACTTCTGCAGCTATGAGCCTCAGTAAACCTTTCTTCCTCCTCCTCTTCTTCTTCTTCTTCTTCTTCTTCTTCTCCTTCTCCTTCTCCTTCTTCTTTCTTCTTCTTCTTCTTCCTCTTCCTCTTCCTCTTCCTCTTCCTCTTCCTCTTCCTTCTTCCTTCCCTCTTCTTCTTTCTTCTTTCTTCTTTCTTCTTCTTCTTCTTCCTCTACCTCTTCCTCCTTCTTTCTTCTTTCTTCTTCTTCTTTCTTCTTTCTTCTTCTTTCTTCTTGTTCTTGTTCTTGTTCTTGTCGGGGTCTTAGTATATAGTCCAGGCTGGCCTTGAACTCACCATGTAGCACAGGCTGGCCCTGAACTCACGGCGATCCTCCTCCCTCAGCCTCCTGAGTGCTGGGATTACAGAACCTTTCTTCCTTCTGAGCTGATTTACCCCATTGTGTAGAAGAACCACATCTTCTTTAGCCATTCATTAGTTGTTGGGCATTTGGGTTGTTTCCAAGACTTAGCTATTACAATGTTGCTATGAACATGGTTGTACATATATCATTGTGGTATGATGATTTTAATTCTTCTGGGAAGATACCAAGCAGAGGAATAGCCGGGTCAAATGGAACCTCTAGTTGTAGTTTTCTGAGGAATCTCCACACTGATTTCCACAGTGGTTGGACCAGTCTACATTCCCACCAACGGTGGAGGAGGGATCCTTCCCCCTGCCGCCTGCACCCAGTGGAGTATTACTCTGCCATAAAAAGGATAAACTAGAGACATTTGTAGGTGAATGGATGCACCTTGAGAACATACTCTTAAGTGAAATAACTCAGACACTCATGAGTACACATCATATTGTTTCTCTGATATGAGAAACCATAAGTGTAAATGAGGACAAAGAGGTATAATAGGTATTATGTAAAAGAAAGATAACATTCAAAAGAGAGAACTAGAAAGGGAGAAGGAGGAAAAGAAGGAAAGGAAAAAGGCAAGAAAGGGGAAAGGGAAAAAATGGAAAAATGTAAATAAACCTGTTATAAATAGAAAGGGTGGGGGAGCAGAAGGGAGGGATGGGGAAGGGGGGAACCAAGATACATCATGTGCAAGTACAAAATCAACCACCATCAACGTGATCATTATGTATACAATGTACCAATACATGTTCTTGGTTAAAAAAAAAGCTGATTTACTTCTTGGATTTGTGATAGTGATGAAAAGCTGTGTCACAGGGAGAGGGTTTCAGAGTCAACTCAGGGTGGGGTAGAGTTTCCTACTCAAGTATTTTTGACTACAAGAGTTTTGCTCATCAGCTATAACCTGGCTAAACACCTCTTTTCTCATTTGAAATGAGTCATAATTTTCACTGTCTGCTCAAAAGAGTCCATACAAGCAATTCATGTAAATCAAGAATATCGATTGCCGTCAGAAACTGGCTGGTTGCTCTGAACAGGTGTGACTGTGCTGATGTTCAAGACTGAGGGCCTGAGTGTGGGGAGGCGGCTGGCTAGTCCTGCCTAGCAGAGAAGAGAGAAGCGGGGAGGGCGGGGAGAGGGTGGGGAGGCGGTGTCTGGGAGGCAAACCGTAAGGTGATCCAGTACGGTGCCCTTTTAAAAAATAGGTAAGTTCAACATTTTCAGTATTGAGAATTTTCTTTAGTTCTCTCTCTATATATATACAGTAAATAACAGGAAGGAGGGATCCATGAGTTCACATAAGTTAGGGTAATTCTGGTGGATCCAGAGCATCAGTACTTTATTCCCCTTCCCTTTCCTTCCTTGTCTTGTCTTTTCTATTTTTTTGTTTTCCTTTTAGGCACTGAGGATTGAATCCAGGGCCTTTGCTCAGACCTATATCCCTACCCCTTTTAAAAAATTTCATATTTTGAAATAGGACCTCGCTAGGTTAATAAGTAGCCCAGGCTGGGCTCGAACTCACACCCCACCTGCCTCAGCCTCCCAGAGTTCTGGGATTACAGGTGTGCACTTCCGTGCCCAGCAGTCATTTCTTTCTCTTTGGAACCTCTCTCCCATTTGGTTCCTGTTCCTGGGTGGGAGACGCCCGCACCTGCATCAGGCCTGCGTGACATTAGCAGATGTGCCCTGTGCCTCTTGTGCTTTGTTTTGCATTAGGCTGATTTTGACAAGGCCACAGCAGACGTGAGGAAGCTGAAAGCAAGACCAGAGGATGAAGAACTGAAAGAACTCTATGGGCTTTACAAACAAGCCATTGTTGGAGACATTAACATTGGTAAGTATATCATCATTTTAAAAAATACTTGGTTTGAGCAATATTTGTAGACATGCCCAGTGAGAAATAAACTTGAAAATCTCTCTATCCTTTTTCCTGGCAGTGTGCCCAGCGATGTTAGATTTAAAAGGCAAGGCCAAGTGGGAAGCGTGGAACCTCCAAAAAGGTTGTTAAATTCTTTTTTTTTTGCTGGTGCCGGGGATCGAACTCAGGGCCTTTTGCTTGCAAGGCAAGCACTCTAACCACCGAGCTAAATCCCCAGCCCTAAGCTTGTTAAATTCTTAATCCAGGTTCAAACAAACCTCGTTAATCTTTCACTACACCAATCAGTGAAATAATCTGCTTGTGTCTTTCTAGGGTTGTCAAAGGAAGATGCTATGAGTGCATATATTTCTAAAGCAAAAGAGCTGATTGAAAAGTATGGAATGTAGAATTCATCAGAGGAGAAAGTTTTCCTTCGAAGCCTTCATAACGGTATTGTGAGCCAACATTAGGGGGCAAGTGCACTGCTGACTCCGGACCATGGATGTGTTTGCATGCGCATGAGTTGTAGTACTTAGGAGCCTACTGAGACCACATAGTTGACTAAATTTGATGTGCTTAGGCCAGGTGATTTTAGAAAATCTTTTGCCGGGTGTGGTGGCGTATGCCTGTGATCCTGGCACTCGGGAGGCTGAGGCAAGAGAATCACCACGAGTTTGAGGCCAGCCTGGGCTACGCAGTGAGTTCAAGGCCTGCCTGAACTACAAAGTGAGACCCTGTCTCAAAAAAAAAAAAAAAAAAAAAAGATTCTTTTAAAAAAATTATTGCTCTGGTAGTTTGTATATAAAAACTTCAAAGTTATTTGTTCTTTTGGCTTATCTGTTCTGCAATGACTTAGTACTACTGGGATAATAAAGACGGTTTATTAAGGGAAGTCCGTGGGAAGTCATTTCCCTGTCACAGGGTGGTGTGCAGGATTGGCCCACACAGCCCACACTCTGTGTCGCACTTGTTAGGAGAGGGGACAGAGTATTAGTATCGCCAGACTTCACCTCCGGAGGCGGAGAGTGAGGTAGCCCTCATGGGGTCGCTGTAAGAGCTGAGTACCTGTAATCCCCCTGCACTCACTAAAGCAAGTGCTGTGTGAAGTGTGACAAGCTGAAAATACATTTTAAAGAAATGTGGGGGCTCAGGGTGCAGCCCCCTGACACAGCCCTCGCCTAGGTTCCCGGAGCCCTGAGTTCGATATCCAGCACTGGCAACAAACAAAGAGACAAAACTTTTATAACTCTGTGGCTCCTCGAAAAAAGCCACCATGGAAATACTTACTATTTTTCTTAAAATTTTTGGACTTAAAAGAAACTAAGATATATGTAGTGATGAACTGCACCCCTGCTAGGAACCTTGTGCTCAGTTTTGTCAGAGTGAAAATGTAGAGTCTGGACTATGTGTTAACCCATCCTCCATACTTCTCACCAGTTTACAGGCTCTCTGAAAGAAAACAACTTCAGCTTCAGCTTCCTGTAATCCCAGCACTATGGGAGGCTGAGGCAGGAGGACCACCAAGAGTTCATGGCCAGCCTGGGCTACATAGTGAGTTCAAGGCCAGCCTGACTATGTGGCGAGACCCTGTCTCAAAACAAAAACAGGAATTGGGCATTTAGCTCAGTGGTAGAGTGCTTGCCTAGCAAGTGCAAGGGCCTGCGTTCGATCCCCAGCACCCCCCCAAAAAATAACAGCAACAGAACCTCTCAAAAACAAGCAGACATAAAAAATCAGCTGGGGATGTAGCTGAGTGTGGGATATTGGATTCATTTCCCAGTATCTCACACACACACACACACACACACACACTGAATCTCAGCAGTTTGAAAGCCTTGGATTTTATAGGATAAATATCACCCCAAAAAGAATGTACTTCTGTTCCCTGAATAAGACTGCGGTTATTATGGTGTTATCAGAGGGATAGGTGGACTTAATTTTCCTTAAAAAAAACAAAACAAAAAGCCCTAGATTTGCTGGATGAATTTCCAGGGAATTGGCTGAATGCAAAAAGCCAGTGCTAAACTGTTACATGCTTCTGTTAGCTTTCAGTTGCTGGGCCAAAATGCCTGAGGTCATCAACTTTATGAGAGGAAAGGGTTATTTTGACTCATGGTTTCAGAGGGTCCAGTGCAAGGGGCTTGGCCTTGTTGCTCTGCACCTGGGGTGTGTGTGGGAGTGTGTGGCAGAGGAAAGTGCTTGCCTCATGGCAGCAGGAAGAAGGGAGAGGAAGGGGCAGGGTCCCTGTGCCCTCTCCAGTGGTGCCGCCAGTGACCTAACTCCCTCCCCCGAGCTGGGGATCCAGTCTTCAGCACGCACCTGTGGAGGGTTCCAGATCTGGACCTGAACGTGCCGTGGTTGCCCTTACACTGCATTCTTGAAATGGAAAAATTATAGGCAGGAGGGACCGAATAGTGGTTGCCAGAGTGGGCGTTGCTGTGAAAAGGCAGTCAGAGGGATCTACTGGGCTACAATATTCTCCATCTTGGCTGTAGCAAAGTCAGTAACCTGGTTGTGATACTACGTTATATATAGTTTCCCACTAGTAGTGGAAATTGGGTAAAAGCCTTTATGGGATCTTTGTATTCCTCACTGCTGCGTGGGATTCTATAGTTATTGCAGAATGGTTAATTAAACTAAAAACTTAGCATGACAGTGCACACCTGTAATTTCAGCTACTTGGGAGACTGAGGCAGGAGGATCTCAAGTTCGATTTCAGCCTGGACAAACACAGCAAGATCTTGTCTCAAAAGAAAAAGTAAACGTGCAAAAGAGCTGGGGATGTAGGTGAGTGACAGGGCACTTGTCTAGCATAGATGACGCCATTGATTCAATTTCCAGTACTGTAAAAAAAAAAATAAAAAGCCTTCTTACCTGGAGATTTTTGGAAAGTAAAGCTGATTCAGAAAACAGCTGCATGACTAAGCTTCCCCTACAGAAGTTTTCCCCAGTGCAGTCGAGGCCTGTGGCCTCCGAAGAGGAGACGGGCAGCGACGCCTGGTCTCAGAGCCACCCCCTGTGCCAGTCGCTTTGGCCGGCAGATGCGGGAGAAGCCTGCCGTGGGCTCCATGGGAGCCGCTCATCGTAGAGCACATCGACTCAAAGATTTTTCAGGTCAACAGTCCCAGATCCAGACAAGCCTCACAGCAGCCCTTCAGCGAGGGGCCCTGGGAACGGCGTCAAACTGAAGAGTAATGGATGGCACAAGCTGAACGTTCGCCATAATTTGCCTCAGGCGATTTCTAAGCTCAAAGTCATTATGTGAATTTTAATTCCCAGCCTCCCTTCTCAATAATTAAGTTTAGATTCTTTGTCATTTGTCAACGGGGAATAATAAATTCTGGAAAAATGTCTCCTGTATATATTTTCCTTCATTTTATCTACTAAGACCCTGTGTGTATTTAAAATAGTAACATGAACGTGAACTCATGTGATCACAAACATTGATTTCTGTTTGTTTTTTGAGATGATGTCTCTGTGTTAGTCCAAGCCGCCCTTGAACTTACTATGCTCTCGAAATCCCAGTCCTCCTGCCTCAGCCTCCCAAGTGCTGGGATTGCAGCGTGTACCACCACACCTGGCTCACACTGATGCTTTAGAAGTTAACATGTTAATATATAATGTTATGTAAGGTAAGCTGTAAGGAAGAGACATAAGCTGTATTAAGAAGTGTGATTTCTTGTGACGACCTGGAGGAAGTAAGGAGAGTAGGATATCTGAGCACAATAGTCTGTAAAGGGACAGATGCAGTTTGGGAGTTGATGGAGTCCCGAGCCAGGCAGCCCCAGGGCTGAGTGACTCGTGGACCCTCTTAGTAGGCATCTGCTAATTTTCCCTGTCTCCATTTTTCTTTTCCTCTTGGTTGCTGTTTGTGTGCAGCAGTTCTGCTTTCTCCCTGTGTCAGGTTCTAGTCATCCAGGGCGAGGCAGCCCGCTCCACAGGACCTTGCTGCTTGCCTGCGCCCACTCACAGGCCAGGCTGTGGACTGACTGTCCTTGGAGGGCGCACCCTGTCTTCCTGCCGAGGATGTCAGGGAGCTCTTCAGAAGGAGGGCTGGGCCCAGGCATGGGGAGCCCTGCTGCTGGAGACCACGGGAATCATTTAACAAAGCAGTAGATTGTGTTCTTTATTAAGTAGTACTCCAGTATATCTCAAAAGGTGAGATGAAGCTTAGAGCCCAGTGAGATGCTACAACAATTTCAATCCCATGCATTTCCTCTGTCATCACTCACACCATTAAAATAACTGAAGGAGGCTGGGGATGTGCACAGTGTTTGCCCGGGAATGGAAGAGGGGCAGAGGATTTGCCTGGCATGCAATCCCCAGCACTGCAAAATAGTAACAGCAATAATCACCAAAGGAAAAATAGGTAATTTGCCAAGCAGGTTGTTGGCCACCTTCCCACAGATGAGAATCGACTGAATTTCAGATGCAAAGATAAAGGACTCTGCCAGGAGTATTCTTTACCTGTTTGTCCTTCATCCTCAGATGATCAGTGTTCCATGGACTGATCCATTAATATGTAAACAAATCACCCTAAGAGAAAATGTATCATTTCCAAACTCTGAATAAAACTAAGAAGCTGTGTCTGACTAATTGAGGACAGTATGTGATCACTTTTTTTTCTTTTTTTTTTGAGACAGTCTCGCTATGTAACACAGGCTGGCCTTGAACTCCCAAGTGCTGGTATTACAGGCACGCATCACCATGCCTGGCCCAACGCTTTTGACTATTTTAAGGCCAAAAAGAACAATAGCTAAAAGCTGGCAAGTGAAGATACTTCTAGACACTTGGTTATGTAGTTCTTGATGAAGTTTTCATTGGCAGTTTCCATAAGATAAAAGTGATTTCCTGGCAGTACATGAAGGTTGAGAGTTCCACTGGTTACAATTTTCCAGGCTATAAATAAACAATTTTATTTAATAACAAATGGCATTTGCCAGCTACAACTGAAGATTTACTTTAAGATATTGTTTCTGTAGGATCTGATACCCACTGGTAGAGTTACTTCCAAGGTTTCAGGTTCCTGTCCTGTATTTTTAATTTCTCTAAGACTTGTCAGCATACAGTCGTATTACCCAGGTTCTCTCATTTTAACCAAGGTGAACATCTTTCCATTTACACTAAGTACAACAATTTTCTACCCATGGCAGTAACTACTAATTGAGATTTGCTGAAAATCACAAACACATATTTCAACAAAATACCCAAAACTAAAAATTTCACCTTCCAAATCCTTTGTGATGTCTTCAGATCCAACAAAGCAAGTGAAGTCACAAGCCAGAAGGGAGCTACAGGGCACATCAAATCTGTGAACAGGGAGGAGCTGGTCAGTCGTTTGTCAGGTTGGCACCCCGACTCTTCCTGTAAGGCTCCTCTGAAAATAGTCAAAAGAATGAGGTGTGCACAGACCCAGATGTTGGAACACAGACAAGGACTTGAAGGTGGTCGAAGCAGAAGCGGAACACTGTGTACAGACTCGGCACGTCAGGAGAGAAGTTGTGAACTCTGAGAGGGATCAAAGGTGGGCAGCGAATGGGGAACATGTGAACGTGGGTGGGACTGTGGCACCTCTCCAGGTGCCACACGTCTGCTCCACTTTGTGCAGCTACTTGTGTAAACTTCTGGGTGCAAGCACAGCCCCCAGTGGCCCCATGCCAGTTCCAGGCTTTGTGGAGGAAATCAAAGAAACATTGGCCCAAATGTCTTGTTCAAGGAAATCACACCAAGAGAACGGGCCTTGGCACAATGGAGGAAACACATGGCAGTAGAGCCTGGTGACAAAGGCCCTGATGCTGGTTCCATCACGATGGAGTAAGAAGAGCCATTCACAGGCTCAGGTTATTATGCAGGGTTTGTAGATTATTAGGACTTCAGGGAGAGTTATTGTGACTCTAAATGAGTTCTGGAACAAAGCAGTAAGAAAGCAAACCTAGAAAACTATTGTTCCACACTGTTCACCTTCACATAAACCAGTAAGTATCCACCCATTCCTGTTCTTCCATCTACAAAGATGAGCGTGGTGGTGCACATCTGTAATCTCAGTACTTGGGAGGCTGAGACAGGAAGATTACTGTGAGTTTGAGGCCAGCCTGAACTATATAGCAAGACCCTGTCTCAAAAAAAAAAAAGAAAAAAAGAAAACCATTGACACTGATTTATTTAGTGTCAAATATTTATTCAAATATTATGTGACAAACCATGCATATCTATATATTTTTAAAGGAAAATATATGCTTGTCTTCTTAGATAAAAATAATTTCTGTGCCCAGACTTCATTTTGAGCCATTACAAATGGCGCAGATGGCCCCAAAGAAAATAAAATCCAACACTTATAATATTGTCTTCCCATATATGCAGCTGGTAAGAACCACTAGTCTATATTTTTCTGTAAACACACACACACATGTACGTTTCACTCACCTGTATTTACTTATAATTTTCATGTCTGCCAGTATTATGGGTAAACATTGTTGCAAAAGTTCCTTGTTATCTACAAGATGCTTTGGGGTGCCTCCAAAATCTGTAAGGTAACTTTTAATTTGTTCTTCTGACAGTTCATCAAGTTTGGGAACTGGAATCCGGGCCTTTGACTTGAAACATCAACAAACATAGGCCTGTTATTTTATAAAACACATTAGCTCATAAGTTGAAAATTAGCTAAGGAAAAACTCCTAAAATTAAGGTTAAGAAATGGCTTCGGGGAAGAACTATTTCTTTTCAAAAGTAGGGAGAAGAAAGTTCCTCAGTAATTCTAGTGTCATAAGGCCACCGAAATGGCATTCTGGATTTCAAATCTGAAGCCAGTCCAGGACTCTCTGCAGAGAAGTTGGGGAAGGTCAAAGGGGAGGAGGCAGAGCCTCAGGAATGACGGCACAGGGTTTAATTCCACAGTACTTCCAAAAGTGTCGCAGCACTGTCCCCTTCGAGATTTCAAGGATACTTTCCTGGCTCTGATTGGTTACTTTCCTGAAAGTTGATTGAGTTCCAAGCTGATCCAGAATGAGAGGGAAAAGCTCAGAGGGACCAGAACTATGCTGGCAATGATCAGGGCGCTGTTGGAGTGTGCATCTCAGGGAAATGGAAGGAGAAGGCCAAAGACAGAGATTTGAAGGATTTCCAATAGCAAACAGTACCCTTGCCATCATTTCCATGTTAGACCCAAGTTTGCCACACAGGAAAATAACAGCCTGACTTCTTTTCCCTTATTGCTCTTCTATTTATTCCTCTCTCCAAAGAAAACTAAATTACTTACATAGGGAGGAGTTGCACTTGACACAAAAAAATGGATTGGTTCCAGCTTATATTTTTCTTTCAGGTGTAGGGCAACCATAAAAGCAATATAGACTCCCATGCTAAATTAGGGAAAGACAAATATGATAATAACTACCAAGATTCGGATAATCCAAGCATCATGAGCATGCAATGATCATGTAGTAGTCAAAAGTGTAGGTTAATTAATAACTTTGATTTGTAAAAGGTGTGTTTTCGATGACTGATGTCAACATAAAAAGTGTCTCAAAGATATCCTAGATGGTTCGGTAGAAGATTTGGTACTGCTTTCCACAGCACTGTAGTTGAGATCTGGAATGCCCCTCAGAGGTCTTGTGCTAATATCTTGGTTCCTGGCATGGTGCTCTCGGGAGGTGGTGAGACTTTTAAAAGGCAGGGCCTGGTGGAAGGTTCTCAGGTCACAGGTTACGTGCCTCTGAAGGGCATGGTGGGAGCCAAGCCCCTCCCTTGTTTTCTCTTTCACTTCCTATTGGGTCGGTAGTTTTACTCTGCCACTTATTCCCCAAAGTAACAGGGCCAAGCAATCATGGACTGACATAAAACTAGAGCCAAGATAAACCTTCTCTATATAAATTGATCATCTGAGGTATTTGGTTACAGTAATAGGAAGCTGACTAACACAGCAGCTTAAAATTAATTTAAATGTCTTTTTCTCCTTTAAAGACTTGTACTACTTTTTTGCTCTGAAATGACAGTATATATCCACAGTTCCCAAAGGATTATCTGGGAACCTGGGGGATTCTTAAGGCCCTAATAGGTAACCCTCAAGGTCAAAGCTACTTTCAAAATAATACTAAAAAATGTTGTTTGCCATTTTTACTCTCCTATTCCAGGGAGTGTGTGGTGGGCTTTTCCAGAGGCTATATGACATGGGATATTAGTGAATCTAGATGCCTTCTATTAAAACAAATCTGCAAAAGTGTAAAACAATGCTGCTCTTACATGTTTTGGAGAAAATATAGTCTTCATAAAAAGATACTATTTATGTCAACAATATGATGGGCTGTTAGTGTTATTTTTAGATAACTTGGTCATTAACTATTTTAAGGTTTACATAATCATACTTTCTGATATGCTAAATATCAAACAGATATGTCACACATAAACAAAAGCTATTTTCCATCCTCAGTACATCTTAAAAGTATAATGGAGGGCTGGGACCAAAAGGCTTGTGAACTGCTATAGATATTGTATAGATATATTGTGCAGACAAAATTCCCAAAAGTTATTCATTTGCAAGTTGTGTATTTATATATCCTCTGGAAACAATGGAAACTCAGGCTATGTCCATTGCTGATGGAGTAGAAGGTGCAGGTAATTTGGGAATATATATCTGGAGTTTAACAATCTACATATCATTAACCTAAATTCTGGGAATTTATCCTAAGAAAATAGATATTTATACTAAATTTCTAAAAGAGTGTTCCCTGAAGTGTTCATAGCAAGAAAAAAGAGAAATAATTCCTATGGATATAAGGAGATTAATAAAAACAAATGATGAAAGAATGTACATTTACAGGCTGTGAAAGATGTTTCGTGGGAATATTTAAGTGATAAAATCCAGGCAGAGGTGTAGCACAGGGTACCACCATGTAGAACTACTAAGGAATCACAGAAGTGGATTGGGAGGGGAAGAGGGTTGAAAGGAGGGAAAGAGAAGGAGAAAAAAAGAAGAGTTAAGATATGTACATGTACAAATTTCCTATGATAAATGTGCTTAATATGGGCTGCAAATATGTACTAAATTTTTTTAAAGCATTGTTATGTGGGTGGTAGGATGATGCATTTTTATTTTTCAGTTTTTTGGGGGCTGCTGGGGATCGAGCTCAAGGCCTTGCACTGCTGGGCAAGCGTTCTACCACTTGAGCTAAGTTCCCAACCCCTATTTTTCAATTTTTTTCTTTGACATATTTGTAAAAATTGTATATTATAGTAGGTAACATTATTGAGTTTCTTACTATATACCAAGTTATTTATGATTGCTATTCAGTTAAGCACCACAAATGAGAACTACTATTATTTCATCTTAAAGAGAAGGAAACTAGTATAGATGCCTAAGGAATTTGCCAAAGTCACATAGCTACTAAGAGACAGTCAGAACCTCAGGATCTATGACTTTATCTCAAAATTATACAATCTAATTTAAGAAGCATATACTATTCACATAATTTTAATTTTACAAATAAATGGAACCAGCCTTGATTTTGTAAGTCTTGGCATTTTTGCCTAAAAGGAAAAAAGGTATAATTACTGTAGAATTTGGAGAGCTATAAGAGTTGTGATTGGTCATAATTATTCAATATGCTCTTTTATGGGGGTAGAAAGGAAGGAGAAAAAAGAATTGAGATGCATTATGTACATGTGCTAATTCCCCACGATGAATGTAATCATTATGTACTGCAAACACATACCAATAAAAAAAATATGCTGTTTGGGTTAGGGATATAGCGCAAGTGATAGAGCGCTAGCCTAGGAAGTGCAAGGCCCTGAGTTTGACCCTCAGCACCCACCACAAATATGCTGTTTAACCAATACAAAAGTTACACATCCCACAAAACACAAAGAACAATATTACCCATGAACTTTGATTAAGAACCACCCCCCAAGTCCTTTGAAACAAATTTTAAATACCTATGGCCAAAAAATGCAAATGGTTTATCCTGGACAACTGGCAGCAAAGCATAAACAACTTCATCAACTATCTCACTGATGTCATTTGAAAAAGGTTCTTCAAACCGACTTTCTCTTCCAGCAAGTCTTACAGAGTGCACTGGAGATTGAGAAACACAATGAATAATGAATGAGATACTGTAATAATATAAAAAGCCTTATATTTGACATGATATGAACAATTTCGAAGAAACGTAATAATGGGCAAGTCCAGTGAAGTAAAACTTTCAAAATTTGCTGGCAAGAAAAACAACATCATAAAATACAAGAGACTAAATATCTGAAAATACTTTAACTCCAAAATACCTAGAAATGATAGAGGAAACACACATACAATTAGATATCTAGCTCACAATAAAGAGAAAACTTAGGCAAGAAAAAAAAAAAGAGGTAATTGAAAATGCCAGAATTGAGTACATACATGGTTGGATAACCCTGCCAGTCATCAACTATATAAGAAAAATAAAATACCATGTTTTAAGGGTGACCATGACAGCCAGGAAACAAGATATTGGAGCTTGTTAAATCTGGGGACTTAAAACTAAGTCCTCTATGAAAAACAAAAACAAAAACAAAAAAACCCCAAACTTGTAATATTTTCCTCCTAGTGGCAAAGGGAATAACCAAGAAACCTCCAGTTTTGCCTTGGCTCTGGATAGGGCAGGAGACGGGAGTTTGCCTGCCATTAGCTTTTTTGTTTTGTTTTGTTTTGGGTGCTGGGGATTGAACTCAGGGCCTTGTGCTTGCTAGGCAAGCGCTCTACCACTTGAGCTGAATCCCCAGTCCCATGCCATTAGTTTTTTACCAAAATCCTGCACCTATAAAAATCTGAAGTTCATTTATATTATTTTAATAAAAGAAAAAATTAAAGAAAAAACTCAAAATGAATCAGGGTTTGATGAAAATTATAAAGTCACAGATCTGAGAAGGTCCAAGAAACCCAAAGAGAATAAACAGTGAAAAACCACATCAAGACATATCATAATCAAATTGCTAAAAACACATGATTAGCAAATATTGAAATGGAGTTGGGGATTTAGCTCAAGTGGTAGAGCGCTTGCCTATCAAGTGCAAGGCCCTGAGTTTGATCCCCAAAACCCTGCCACAAATCTTGAAAAGCAGTGACAGAAAAGAGACACAGGTGCAAATGTAAGAATGCAACAAATTTCACATCAGAAACTGCAAACCAGAACAGTACACCAAGGGAGGACAGTTGTCAACCTAGACTTCTATAACTTGTGACAGTGAACTGCAAAAGTGAAAATTAAATAAACATCTTTTTCAGACACACAAAACCTGAGGCAACACCAGCAGACTTGCACTAAAATAAATGTTAAATAAAATTATTCAGGAAGAATTAAAATGTCAGATGGAAATTTGGACCTACTTAAGCAAAGATGATCATTAGACAAGTAGATAAGATTTTCCTCTCATTTTAAAATTACTATAAAAGACAACTGACAACACCAAAATGATAGGTAGGAAATTGTATTATTCAAGCAGCACAAGGGTCAAGAACAAGGAATGGAATAACAGTGGTCTTACACTCTTGTAAAAACTAGATAGCATAATATAATTGAAGGAAGATTGTGGTAAGTTAATGATGCTTACTGGAGACACTAAACAAACACCTAAAGATAAAACAAGGATCTACAGCTAATAACACAACAGTGGAGGTAAATGAAATGCTTTTGTACAAACTTACTCTAAAAGAAAAAGAAGATGAAAGAAAGAGCAAAGAATACATAAGACAAATTTTTAAACAAATTGCAAGATGGTAGACTTAAATCTAACCATATCAATAGTTATAATGATATAAAAGGGCCAAACACACCAATTAAAAGGCAGACATGATCAGATAGACTTAAAGTAAAAATCCATTTACAGGCCATTTACGTGGAACACACCTTAAGTATAAATCACAAAGAGAGAAAAGCAAGAATGGGAAAAGATATACTGTGTGCACAATAATAAAAGAAAATAGGAATGGCAGTAATTGACATCAGATTAAATAGACTTCAAAATAAGGAGTATTGCTGGGCGTGGTAGCAGACGCCTGTAATCCCAGCACTTGTGGGGCTGAGGCAGGAGGATCGCTGTGAGTTTGAGGTCAGCCAGGACTGCATAGTGAGTTCAAGGCCAGGCTGGACTACATAGTGAGACCTCGTCTCAAAAAACCAAAAAACAAAACAAAACAAGCAAAATAAAAAAAAAACCCACCAAAAAAAACCCAAGACAAGGAGAACATTTCATATTAATGAGTTTGCATCTTGAGGAAAAATAAAAATAAGAATCCTAAGCATGCATGTAATATTTCAAAATATATAAAGTGAAACTCCTGGAATTAAAAGGAAAAAACTGTCAAATCCACAAGTATAGTTGGAGAATTCAAAACTGTCCTCTCTGTAGAACTAAGAACTCTTGATAGAACACATAGATGTAGGCTGGGCATCTTGGCACATGCCTGTAATTGCAGCATTCGGGAGGCTGATGCAGGAGGATCGCTGTGAGTTCAGGGTCAGCTGGGGCGACATAGTGAATTCAAGGCCAGCCTGAACTATGAAGTGAGACCCTCATCTTAACAAGACAAAATAAAAAGAATGACATATGGACACAAAACCAAGAAGGATACAGAAGGTCAACAAAACAGCTAACCAACTTTTTGATCTCAGAATACTTTTAAAAGACTCTACACCACAGCAGAATGCGCATCCTTGAAGCACACATGGGACACTCACTTTATTCTGGGCTGTACTACATATCTAAGTCTAAAGGAATAGAAGCAATAGAAAGTGTTCTCCGATTCACAATGCATTTAAATTGAAATCAATAAGAGAAAGACATCTGAGAAATCCTAACATTTGAAAATTACACAAAACAGTTCTAATTAGCTCATGTGTCAAAAATAAACAACAATAAATATTTTAAAATATTTCAAACTGAAAGAAAAATGAAATCAAACATCCCCAAAATTGTAAGGTGCAGCTTAAGCAGTAGAGGTGAAATTTATAGCATTGCACATTTATATTAAAAAGGAAGACTCTTCTAAAAGCAAAGACCTAATCTCCTTAAAAATGGCGAACAAAGATTAAATTCTTCCCTATAGCCCAGTAATGAGTAGTTAGAATTTGAAAATTTTTTTTTTCTTGGTGCTGGAGACCAAACTCAGGGCCTTGTGTTTGCGAGGCCGGCACTCTCACCACTGAGCTAGAGCTCCAGTCCTAGAATTTGAAATTTAAAAGACAATACTCTTTATATTCCAGAGAGAGAGAGAGAGGAGAGAGGAGAGAGAGAGGGAGGAGAGGGAGACTGAGGGATAAATCTAAAAATACGTACAGAATCTATATGAGATAAACTATAAAACTATGATAAAAGAAATCAAAAGATATCTAAATGCTGAAATATTCTGTTTCTGGATAAGGCATAATATTGTTATGATGTCAATTCTCTACAAACAAAATCCTAGTGAATTATTTTTTTATACCAAAAAGCTAATTCTGAAGTCCATATGGGGCCAGAGGGTGGCTGAGGGCGACAGCGCTTGCCTATGTGCACAAGGCCCTGGTTCGACCCCCAGGAGTGCGCAACAAACAAAACGCACAGAGTTTGCATGGAAAAACAAAAGAATCAGAAAACCCAACACAATACTGTAGAAGAAGAACAAAGTTGGAAGACTGAAACCCCCAATTTTAAGACTTACTATACAGCTACAGTAATCAAGACAGCATGATATTAGTGAATGGATAGAAAACTCATCCATGGAACAGAAGAGAGAGCTCAGAAACAGATGGGGGGGGGAATATGGTCAGCTGACCTTTGACCTGGGAGCAAAGCCAATCCAACCAAGAGAGGCGCTGGCAATTAGGCATCGTATGCAAAAAAGGAGCCCAGCATGGTCCTTTCACAAATATCAACACAAAATGGATCACGGACCTAAATGTAAACTTCTCCAAGACAACATAGAAAAAATCTCGGAGACCTCAGTATAACAGTAAGTTTTAGATACAACACCAAACAATGATCTTGAATGAAAGAAAAAATTGCTAATTTGACTTTATTAAAACTAAAGATTTTCCTTTTACTCTAGGAAAGACACTTTTAAGAGAACAGAAAGACAAACCACAGAATGGAAGAAACTTTTTGCAAAACGTATAGCTGATGAAGGCCCGGAAAGAAGAGGTGTTGCAAAGTAGAAACCAAGAAAGCCTACAAAACATTAGGATCCAGAATGTACAGAATTTCTACATATCAATAACAAAAACAAGCATTAAATGGGGAAGTAAGCATAAGATAACAAGAAGTCCATAGGAGAGAAAATTTAAACAGCTGATACATATATATGTGAAAAATGTCCAATCTCACTTATGATAGGGCTCATTAGTTGAAAGAAAAATTTCACACAGAAAAAATTAGAACAATATTGTTAGAGGTACAAAGCAATAAGAATTTTCACATACTGCTCTGATAGTATAAATCATTGTAATTTTTATTTTTGGTGGTACTGGGGATTGAACCCAGGGCCTGTGCACCAAGCTACATCCCCAGCCCTTTTAAATTTTTATTTTGAGACAGGGTCTCACTAAGCTGAATTGTTTAGACTGGGTCCAAACCCGCCATCCTGTCCTCCACCCTCAGCATCCCACATTGCTGGGATGGTAGGTGTGCATCACCACGCCAAGTTTACATCACTGTAATTCTTTTTGAAAACAATTCGACAATATTTCTCATAGTTGAAGACATTGTATCTTCCCACCCTGAAGTTTCATTCCTAGAGTACACTCTCTTGTCATGTATCCAAGACGACATATATAAGACTGCTCACCGAAGCATTATTTATAACACAAAAAATTATCTTAATGTCTATAAAAAGGGGAGTATATATATAAATAGTTTTATAGTAACACAATGAAATACTATATAACACTTAAAAGTGATGAAGTAGAGACTCATGTAAGGACATGATAAATCTTTTGTTTTTTGGGGTTTTTTTGTTTTTTTGAGACACAGTCTCATTTTGTAGTTCAGGCTGGCCTTGAACTCACTATGTAGCCCAGGCTGGCCTCGAGCTCTCAGTGATCTTCCTGCCTCAGCCTCCCAATTGCTAGGATTACAGGCGTGCGCCACCAGGCCCAGCCACATGACAAAACTTTAAAAAATAAACCGAAGAGATAAAAGCAAATTTCAGAGGAATATTTCCAATAAGACACATTTGGAGAAAGTTAGAAAGGTGTGAAATGATACTATGTCTTGCTTAGGTCAGTTTGAAGGAGCCGAAAGTAGAGAAAGTGGGTACAATTAGGAGGACGGTACCCGGAGAGGTCACTTACACTGGTGCTGTTTGTGCTTCAAAGGGGACAGAGGCCACGGCCAGGTTTGTGCTATCATTTATACATTTTCATATGTCGCTGTGTTTTTAATGTTTAAAGGAGTGGCTTTTAATTATATCTATTGATTAAAAACCTCACGGTGACTTCCAAAAGTGCTGAACATACATTTGTTCAAGATGAGTGAGTTACAGGACTACCTTCTTCCGGTGACCCGATGATCCCATTTGAGAGCAGCTCTATCCTGGTGACCACAGAGCAGAGAGGAAAGCCAGGACCTGGAAGGCTGGAGGACCAGAGCGGAGTCGGGGAGGCGACCTTTCCAGGACAGAGAGGGATGCGTCGAGCACAGAAAATGTCCCCTGAAGTCCTCGTGGTAGAAATGAGGAAGGGGCTGAAGTTAAGAGTTCTTCAGAAACCTAAGTATCAAAGAATCAGAACGCGGACCTACACCCACAGAAGCAAGGTGCCATGTATTTGAAGTTCTTATTTCACCATAGCAACAGCAGAGGGCGCTCTTGAACTACGAAGCCGAGTGAGCGAGGTACCCCCTGAGCCCCCCAAGAATGACCTATTATTGCTGGTCAGAAAACTTCACCGCATCATGACCAGAAATAAACGTAACTTACAGAATGTCTACAATGAAATTTTCAGCTAATGAAAATAGCTGTTAGCACAGTTTGTAATAGCTAAATCTTGGAAGCAGCCCAAATGCCCATCAACAGCAGAATGGATAAAGAAAATGTGGTTTTTTTATACAATGGAGTACTACTCTGCCATAAAGAATGATAAGCTGGAGATATTCCTAGGTAAATGGATGCATCTTGAGACCATACTCTTCAGTGAAATAAATCGGACACACATGTTTAAATACCACATAGTTTCTCTGGTGTGAGAAACAGAAGTGTAAATAAAGACTAAAATGTATTATATTGGGAAAGGGAAGGAAATGTCCAAATGGGAAAGGGAACAAGGGAGGGGGAAAGGAGCAGAGAGACAAGAGAAATAAGAAATGGAAGGAAAAAATAGAAATGAAGCTTTTGTAAATAGGGAGGGAGGAGGGGGGGGGGAGGGGAATGGGAAAAAAGAAGCAACAAGATACATCATGTACAGGTACAAATTCCCTGTGATGAATGTTATCACTATGTACATCTAAAATATACCATTAAA
>PVJO010020715.1:0-31449 GCA_004026905.1 Hystrix cristata
GCTGTTCCTTTTTGCGGTTCTTCTTGCAACTCTGGGTGTGTTGTAAGGTTGCAGCTTTCCCTGGAACCCTGGAACAGAGAACTTCCTGGCACAGGGTCATAAAGTGACCACATCTTGTACTTTACATTTTGTACATGCTTATTTGTATTCTGCATCTTTTCATTGGCACTTTGATCTGGGATGTCCCAGCTTCCAGAACTGTGAGAAATAATTTTGTGTGATTTTCCTATAAGCCACCACTCGATAGCATTGGGTAGCAGTCCAAACTGATTGAAAGCATCAGCGCTGTGGCTGTATTGTGAGTAAGCTGACTTAGGGACATCGAAGTTGGTGATGGTCAAGAACACATTCCTGGATGTGCAAATTGAATGGTGACTGAAAAACAATTTGTGTTCATTTTTGTAAATTTCCATCAGATCATTTACTGTTTTCAGTTTACTACAGCGAAGTTTAACTACATTTGAATCACCTTATTATACTATCTTGGACAAAGAAAAGTTTTTTTGGTTTTTTTTTTTTTTTTGCCTAGGTTCTAAATACTCCCTTTCTGTTGGTTGTTATTATTGTTTTGAAGACAACTGTGAAGCAATAACAGACATACTATACAGACCATCACAAACTGTCACTTTATTTCTTTAGCCCCAAGAACATATAGGTAAAATTACCTGCAAGTAGATTTTGGTGTCATTTGGAGAAGAATTACTAAAGTACTAATCTAAATTTTTGACTTTCATTTCCGAGTAGACTCCTTATTCTGTTCTTCCATTGAAAGAGGTTACTTAGAATTTACAAAATTAAAAATCTGGACTTAGATTTATGCAGAGGATCAGGCAGTATGGCACTCGACCCACTAATACTCACTCAGCATGGAAGCTGTAGCTCGCCTGGTCAGAAACTTCGAGAATATGAACAGGTACCAGACATCTCTGCCCTCCAGGAACTTACATTTTAATAGAGAAGAGGCAATATGTACACATGTAAAGATAAGGCCTTTGGAGAAAAAGGATTGCAGCCAGCTGAAGGGAAAAGGAAGGGTCCTAGATCAGCAATTGCACATTAGAATCACTACAGGAATCCTGAAAAACATTAACCTGTGGCCGCCACCCCTAAGGCTCTGACTCAAGGGGGTTAGACATGGCTTGATACTCACCATTTCTTAAAAGCTCTGTAAGTGATTTTAACGTGCTAGGAATAAATACCAATGTCTAAATACTCGTCAATAAGAACTGGATGGAGTTGAGAATTTTTAGATGTAATACATCAAATTTTCAACACAAAAGAAATGGCTCGATATAATATCTTACTTAGGTTGTGTGTGTCTTCACCATCGATGTGAATCAACCCATTTAAATACTAAGCAAACTTTCATGAGATTGCTATTCTCACAAAATGTGTATTTTAACACATTATAGTAATCCATGACTTGGTTCCTTCAGGAAGGGACATTGACCCAGAATTTAAAAAAAAAATTCTTGCCTATTTACAATTGATAGAGAATTCATCTGCCTTTAAGGTGCCCAAAGATGTGAAATAATCTGAAAACTGGTCAATGTCATTTGCATTTTTTTAACTGTGCTTTTTCTTGCATATGGGATCTTCTTCCCTGAACAAAGATCTTAGTGTTGATTTTCATAGTGAAAAGACTGCCAGAAATCATTCCCAAGGGGAGCTCTCCTTGAACTTGTTCATTATCATGGTAGAATATTTTAAAAGTTGCCCTTCGGTTATCAAAGGGACTTGCTTGTTGTCCTTCGGCCTGCTCATGAAGAGAAGCTCGGGTGCTGGGAACAAGTGTTGCTGAGTGGAAATGTTGTGAAGAGGAGTTTTTATTTTCCCCTAAGGGCATCTCAGTAAGTAGATAGTTTCTTGAGAACTCAGCCTTTGCATTGTGGAAGGACACGCCTAATACTCTTTTCAGAATGGTCTGGTTTACTACTCATTATGGGTTTTCTTCAACTCTACAAAACCTGGCTCAATTAAAGAAAATTTTTAATCCAAATCCTTTGGTGGATTTGGAAGAACACTTAAAAGGCTATTGAATTGAGACATGCATGTGTGTGAGTCATGCCATACAAGTTTATTCTACCTGTTTAAGCTCTAGGAAATAATTCATGATGAGTGAATAGATAAATAAATGACTGAAAGATGTAAAATACGTCAGGATCATTCTGTAGTCATCTTTCCCAACTTGATAAGGAAAACAATTTCATTATTTACCCTGTTCTTAGCGGAAATAAACAATAGCTTCTAAATCCTTCCCCTATGCTTTAGGTGTAAGCAAAAGAGAAGAATTGCTCTCCTTTTTAAGGCAAAGCAGAGAAAATCTGTTTGGGGATATCCCTAGGGAGCCAGTTGAAGTTGAAATATTAGGAGACATATATGATATTTTAGAGGCTGCGATGAAAGAATATGGTCATCCAACTGCTGCATCAGGTTCCCTATATTTCCCAAATTGTTTGTGGTGAAGAATGAGTCCTGTAACTAATTGGGGCATGAAAATGTGAATACATGTGTATCAGCTGCAGAGTGCAGGAGTGAAAACCAATGAACAATTTCCAGCCTCTCGCTTGTCTGTCTGTCTCATCTTCCAGGGGTCCAGCTACAAGAGGGTGAGGTCTCTGTGAGACCTGGAAACTGGAGCACACTCCCTGCTTCTGCTTCTCACCAACCAACGTGGTCCATTTAGTGTGCTTAAGAAATACTAAATCCTGGAGATTTTCTAAACTAATGCAATCAAGTAACACTTTGAGAATCTATAACACTAATGTTAACCAATCTCGTCTCTGCTCTTCTTTAAGTGATTCTAACTTTGCATATCTTTTTTGTACATCATAAAAAACAATAACAATAACTCTTTATAGCTATCAAACCACTCTTTCTTGAGCCAAGCTTATTTTGGGGGGGAAAGATTGCTGGGAGGTGAGGAGTATTTGGCCTCTGTTTGTATTCAAGGGAAGCATGTTGCTAATGCCCTTCTAGATCTGAAGGGAATAACTGGATTCATTAAATTGCTTTTTGGTCATCTTTTCTCTATTCTAAATAACCCTTAGGTTAATTAGATGGGGTTTCCGGCCTCAAGAAAGTTTTCTGTGTGTGCTTGGTAATGATGAGAATGAACCTAAACTCAATAATTTAATATGCAGTTTGCCACATGCTAGAGACTGGCAGAGCCACCTGTAAGCTGTCTTTAAAAATCAGTAACTCTCGCAAAACTAATATCTTGTATCAAGAGTTCTACATATTTTAGGTCATAATCGAGATCCTTCTCTTGAGGTGGCAAAATGGTAGGTTCTTATTATTAAGGGTAAAATATTTGCCTTGCTACTATAGATTCGGAGACATGATTAAACCCTATTTCTAATCATTTTATTGAAGTAGTAGGAAATAAGTTAAATGAACATATTAGCAAATTAGCCACCTCAGAATCGGCACCCAAGAGGCAACTAAAATTTAAATGAAATTACTCCTGGCAGATAAGCTTCTCCCTCGCTCTCAGGTGTCTACAGAGAGAAGCAGCGTTATAGCCTTTTGATAAATTGCTATTCTTTGACTTGTGGCATATGTAAGTAGTGGGGCTATCAGGATTGCTGTTATCTTTGCGAGTAGATTCTTTTCTCCCATCTCTACATCTTTACTTTGGTAAGGACTGTGTATCTTAAACCAAGACCCCGCGGAGGGCAGAGACAAGACAGTGCTGTAGCACGGAAGGCTGCTTTGTGCTCTGCATTTAGATCAATGATGGTGAATCTTTGAAAGACCGAGTGTTCGAACTGCAGCCCAAAACCCATTTATTTATCACAAAGTGTCAACACTGAATTGAACCTAAATACTGAGGGTTTAGTTTAGAAGAAAAAAAAAAGCTGTTATCTGATGTGTGGCTGCCGGGGCAAGTTGGCATGCGTGCCGACACAGAGGGCTCCGTGTGCCCACTGCGGCACACGTGCCATAGCTTGAGGCCGTTGATTTAGATGGACCTAGACTGACTCTTAATCCGCTTTTTGCCAGTTATGTGAAGTTAGTTAAGTTATGTGATCTTGAGCTTATTAAATCTTTATCGAGTACCTGCTACAATCAGACATTTGGTGCAGAAAAGATCAGCCTCAAAAACCAAAAGAAGTCCCTTGCTCAGAATGCTTATAATCCAGGACAGAAGACCACCAAGCAAAGGTACACTAAGATTTACTTTCAGTGTTGCTTTGTGATTAAGCCCGTCCAGCGCCTGGCCGAAGCGCTACTCAGTAAATGGTATTTGTTGCCTTGGACCTGCCAGAGGTGTAAGCCGAGGGATGTGAACCCAAACCCCTAGGGGGGGCAGCTCTGCTGTGGCAGAACTCGGCTTCTCTACGCTTCCCTGCGCTCGGATCACCCAGTCCCTGCGAAGGAGAGCGAACGGTGCCTCTGTGCAGAAAAGGCCTCCACGCCTTGACCTCAGCCATACCCGATGTTGGATTCATCCTAAAGCTAATCTATGCTTTGCGTTTTCTCCAGACTAACAGGGCATGATTCCAGACCACGATTTCAGAGCTTCTCTGCTATCCTCACACCACCTCGGCCTCCTGGGGATCTAACCAGCCAAATTCCTGGGAGCAGGGCCAGGTGCCGTCTGGTCTTTTCTGGTCTCACTGTGGAATCATTTTGAGCCAGGACCTATTCCAAGATGAGAGGTGAATAAAGGCTTGCCCAGGTATTAATTAGTTCTCCCAGTCAGGGCTTTCTTTTGTATGTTCAGTGTATCAAGATGAAAGGAATTTTTTAGATTACAGAGATGTATCTATGGAGTAACAAATTTTAACGTGTGACCCTTAATATAAGGGGAAACATAACTATTCCCAGCTTATTGGCATTAATTACTAGCATTTCATCATGTTATCAGAAGATTGTTCCAAACCAGATATTGAACTTGTGTTCTATAGGCCTGCAGGTGTTTATAGTTAAAGCTAATGCAAAATAAATAAATACATAAAAATAAAAATGAAAAACACTCTCCCAGATGGCAGAACTGTGGGGAAAAGGGAATTCTTCCCCATTGTCGGTGGGAATGTAGACTGGTGCAACTACTGTGGAAATCAGTGTGGCGATTCCTCAAAAAACTAGGACTAGAAGTTCCATTTGACCCAAGTACTCTCCTTCTTGGTATCTTCCCAAAAGAATTAAAGGCATCATAGCACAGCAATATATGCACATATGCACACCCATGTTTATAGTGGCACAGTCTATAATAGCTAAATCTTGGAAACAGCCCAAATGCCCATCAGCTGATCAATGAATAAAGAAGACGTGGTGTTTTTCTTCCTTTTTTTTTGTATAAGGGAATACTACTCCATCATAAAGAATGATAAACTTGAGACAATTCTAGGTAAATGGATGCATCCTGAGACCATACTCTTAAGTGAAATAAATTGGACACATGTATTTAAGTACTGCATTGTTTCTCTGGTGTGAGAAACAGAAAGTAAAAATTAGTTATTATACCAGGAAAAGGGAAGAAATTGTTCACATGGGAAGGAGAGGAAGGGAGGAGGAAGGGGGAAAGGAATGGAGGGACAAGAGAAAAAAAGAGAGACTAGAAGAAGAAAAAATGGAAACAAAGCTTTTATAAATGAGAAGGGGGAAAAGGGTTGAAGAGAGGGGAGGGAAATGAGAAAAAGAAGCAGTAAGATACATCATATACAGGTACAAACTCCCTATGATGAATGTTATCATTATGTATATCTAAAATGTACCACTAAGACAAAATTTTAAAAGAACACTCCCCAATAAAAGAGGATAATCGAGACATACCTTAAAAAGTTAAGAAAAAGTTTATGTGTTTTATTTTTCTATTTTCAAAACTGAACTCAGGCACGCAAATTTGCTTGTTGTCCAAACACAATAAATTCTATAGCTGTTAGCTCAACACTGATGACCTTGAGATATACTGATCTCAAGGTTCTTCCTGCATTGAAGCCAATTAAGATTTCACCAAGGACCAGTATCTTGCTACAGGTGCTAAGCAGTAGAAAAGAAAAAGGCTGCCTGTATAGAGTTGCTTGCCACCACATAGACCTTATTTATTTACTTCTCATAGGAGATACTTCCTGAGATATATAATGACCTGACCTGCTTAGTGCTGTGATAGATGACAGGGAATCTGTAAGACCAAATATTAGTCAAATTCCAGAACCTGATAGGCCCACCTCTACACTTCCTTGTAAAATACAGTTTTTGCAAAGAACCCTGCCAAGTCTAACAAGATTCCCCAATGCACATACGCCTCAATAGCTGATTATCCTCATCCTCTACCACCCTTCAGGTGATGTGTGATCACCCTGACCTGTCTTCATCAAGAATCCCATTAGGTTAATTTAACTAGTATCTGTTCTTACCTTGAATGCTTCACTTAGTAATTTTCTAACCACCAACTCCCACCCTGACCCTCGGCTTTCAATCCCCACTTTCCCATGCAAGAGTGCAATTTCTCTGTCCCACTGCAGATTGCCATAGTTCCCACACCTATCATGATAACCCTGAATAAGTTCAGCCTGATTGTGTATTGAATAATGAAACACGTATCATTGAGTGTTTTTATCTTTAGCACATACATGTGATGAGATCATCTCAATAGCCTGCTTCTAGGTTGGAAATGCTATAAAAGCGTTTGAATCCAAATAGTGGCGTTTGGTTAAGGATGATTTCTCTCTCTCTCTCTGCTCATTTTTCTTCTTCCCAGAGAGCTTTCCCCCCTCCCTCGGCTGTTCTCTTTTCTCGCTTGTCTCCTTTCATGACAAGAAAGAGTGCCTCCACCGGACCGATTCATCAAGCCATGACACCAGCAGAGTTTCATTCCCTCCGACAGACGTCAATTTAAAAGGCAAGAGAAGATTTCAATGCAGGGGTGAGGGACGTGAGTGGAATTAGTCATCGTTACCCTGAAGCGACAGGAGCCCGCTGTCGCTGCTCCCTCATCAGGCTTCTCTTGACTGTGCCCCGAGGCTCACCCCCATCACTCTGAGTAGTCATGACACAGGGAAGTACAGGTTAAAATGATGAGCAGGAGAGACAGGCCTATCCCAAAGTAAATAGACTGAATTAGAGGCATTACAACAGTTAATATGTCAGGTCCCTGTTGGGAGGCCATAGATCCTGTGTGGTCTATTTCCCCTGAATATTGAAATTGATTGTGCCTTGGGCTGCGGAAGGATGGTGGGGGAGGGGAGCAACAATTCATCCTTCCAACAGCACGGATCAAGGAAAGCAGACAGTGTTATGTGGAATTACTTGCTCTAAAGGTGCAGAGAATAGAATTTAACAGAGAAATGAAGTATAATAAAAAAAAGCCATGAGCCTTAGCTAGTGTCTTCCCGGGCCTCACCATCTGAGGAGTATAAATAAGGTCACGCTCCTGCCCAAATCCAATTTCTCTGGCTCAGCTCTCCCTGAACCTACAGGAACTAGATCCTCCTTTCCTCTGTCACCACCCGGCCAAATGTTTCTAGGAGACCTCAGGGGATGCTTGCCATGTTTTTGAACACAGTCCTCCTGGCCACCATGTCTGAGGTTCTCCTCCTCCCCTTCTGTTCACCGTGGTGATGTCTATCGAACGAGGCTGCCAATTTTTGAGTGAGGGCCTGGCGCCAAATACAAAAGGCGGCGTCACCACAGGGATGTTGAGGACGTGGGCCCCGGTTCCTGGTGTAATGACACAGAGCATCCCAAGGGCCCGGCACCGATGGTCTCAACCCGGCTGGCACCTGCTTACACTCCGAGCAAGTGCAGTGACTCCAACGGAACTGGCCTTTGTGTTTCTACTTTCTCTTTCTTGCTACGTTACACCACCTGATTCAGTAGACTGTCTGGGAAACCGTTCTTGCGCTGGTTCAGGTTCTCCTGAGACAGACTCACAAGACAGCTTGTGTGCAGGATATACATCGAGTGTGCCCTCAAGATCTGTGCCTGTTTAAGAGCAGAGGAGAAAACTGAATAGCGTGGAGAGAGTGACAGCAGGAGAAGGCGAGAAGGTCAACTGGATTGCAGCACAACCAAACTTGCTCCAGTGGCCTGGGGAGATCTGAGCGGGCGCTGGCCCCTCAGAGTTGTTTGCACTGAGGCAAGAGGCGGATGTTGTGCCCTTTACATCATGCAGTCGTTGGATGAGCTTTGTTGCAGTGGGAGGACATAAACTTGGGTGAGGCGACTTATTTTAACTGATGGTAAGTCCTCCAAAGAGCAGATTCATTGCAAAAATGGGGAAACGATTACATTTGTTTTCAAGAAGAAACTGGCTATTGCACGTTTGATCTCTCTGCCTGTTCTGTATGAATGTTTTTGATTCGTGATCTTGGAGACCTCAGATAAATGGTTGCTCGCTTGGACCACCTGACCAGTGACACAACGAAAATTAGTACGTGTCCCATTTAATTCTGTAAAAGGGAGGCACGAAGCTCGCATAGCACAAAACACGACAGATCTGAACCCCAAGACCTCAGCTTCCTTCCACCTGCCTCACCTCTCAGTAGGTGGCAGTCTGTCTCCTGGGCCTGATGTCCTAAATGCCGAGTTAGACTGGTTGGTATCTAAGGTCCGTTTTGTTTTAGATTTCCCCAACAGCGTGCTCATGTGGGCATCAAATAAGCAAGTCACATGGTTAACGTCTCACAGGACATTGAACCTTTGTTAAGGAGACAACATAAGCCTATTAAGAAAAAACTAAGGGAAGCAAGGGGGAGGGGTGTGCTGGCTGCTGGCCAAGTCTCAGCCCACCACTCCAGTCAGCAGCGGGACAAAAGTGAGAGAGTCAGGTACTTGTCGTCTGTCTCGTTTCCCCTCTGAGAGATTTCATCCTCCTTAATCTTAAGGGGAGATGAAAGGAGAAGGTCCATCGTCTGTATTGGCTTCAAAGCTGATCTGGTGCGGTTGATCCCGCCTACAGGGGGAGTAAAAATCCAGGGACTTGGGGTGTCCTGGCTCCTCCCTGGGAGACACCGGTTGGGAGCCCTGCGTCGTCATCAGCTCAGTGTGGAAGGTCTTCAGCCTCACTTCTCTGGGCTCCTCTTTGGGCTCCAGTGGACCAGGACAGTTTGCTCTGGTGTCCTTCCTGGCTGTCAAACTGCCACCTTCCCCTCCAACGTGAGTGCAGGCAGCCATGCAGCCTGGTGTGCTGCCCCCTCCCCCGCCAGGCCACTTCCGATAATGCTGTTGTGTTTTGGAGAACAGAGAGGGCAGCCGGGAGTGACTCAGATCAGGCATGGAGGGATCTGGGCCTCTCGTTTGCACATCCAGCATTCACGGCAAGCTTTGGGAAGATTCCCTGGTTTCAGCCCTCGCCCCACTGAAACGGGCCTGCAGACTGCTGCATGGGTAGCACTTCCCGGGCACGCCCTGGGCTTTAGCGGGGTCCGGCCCCCTCTCCTGTACTGGCTGCTCTGTGCTGTAGCAAAGGTCTTGTTCAAATAAAGGCTCACGCTGATGTTCCTGTGAACAACAAAAAGAGAGAAAGAAAAAAACCAACACTACTTAATATATTCAAGTTCAAAAATCATTGTCAGAGGGAACTCCGTCAACACGTAGCAGAATCAGTAACCTTTTTCTCTAAAAGGGACAAATGACAAATGCTTTTGACTTTGAAGTCACATACGGTGTCTGTTACAACTGCTGTACTCACTGTTGGAGGGAGAAAGCAGCCATAGATGATGTGCGAATGGATGATCAAAAGTGTGTTATAGTAAAACTTTTTATAAAAAGATAACAAGTCGTGGGTCTTCATCCCTGATTTACACTTAAATGGAAAGAAATCTTCATGATTATCTAATGCCTTGTTTTCCAAACTGAGATCTTTGGTGCTCAGCATTGTCATAATCTGGAGGGGTGTGGGGGCACAGAATCTAGGGCAGCATACCACACCAGCTGGAGTATAATACGTGTTTCAAAAATATCCCCAGAGATTTATACGTACAACAGACATTGGCTATCATTGATCTAATGTAATCTTCTCTTTACAGATGAACATATTGAGGCCAAGAGTGACTAGATAACTAATCTGATGTTACTCAGCTGGTTTTAGATCAAAGTGAAATGAGAGGTTTCTTTCTTCATTCATAAATGTTTATTGAGCATCTCCTACATGTTTCCAAAATTGCCTGCCTTCATGGGATTTGCACACTGTTTAGAGGAAAATAGGCAATAAAAATAAAATAAAAATGAATTATTTGGCAAGATTAAAAAGCCCAAACTGCTTCAGAGGAATACACAGGCAAGATAAAGGCTATAGAGTATGTAGCATTACGGTTGCTCAAGAGGGATCACGGGAGACACTGAGAAGGCACCATCCGAGCAAGGACTTGGAGAAAACAGGAGTCTGCTGCGGGTGTCTAAGGGGAGAGCTGCCAGATACAGAGTGCAGTCCATGGAAGGTCTCTGCATTGGTGGAATGATTAGTGTTTCAGAGAAAAGTAAAACAGCCGTGTGGCTCTCAGCTGATTGAAAGAAGGGGGAGTTAGTTGGAAATAAGGCCCTGAAGTCAGTAGGAGGGTAGAGGACACAATTGCCACCAAAAACTTTGCCTTTTTTGTAAAGTAAGAGTGTTTGAGCAGAATGGTAATAAAACCCTAACAAAGGATGTGGGGCCACCCTTGTAATATTCTCCAGTTAGGGGGCGATAGGACTTAGTCTAGGTCAGTTTGATCTTCCTGCAATATTCAAGTATTTTGGTGAATATGAGTTGATTAAATATGTGTGGTCACTTTAACATGTTTCCACCAGATGTTAGATTACATGGAAATGAATCTTAGACCCAACTACAATAATCCACCAGTGAATAGGCTTAACTTATTCTAATTGGTATGAGGAAATCTCCATTTTCTTTGTCCAGCATTCCCACCAGCACCTACTAAAGACAGATTCACTCTAACGTGGAAACCACAATTCTGAGAACTCGTTTTTATACGGTGTGTAATTTGGTCAGCCACAGTGGTCTCTGGAGGGTTCCAAATAGAGCAAGAACCTGCAGCATTCTTTTGCTTTCTTATGCAAAGATCTTGAGGGCTGAATAGTCTCTTTGCCCATTTATATTTTAAAATTTAAAACAAAATTTTTTGAGGGGCTGGGGAGCAAAGCCCGGGCCTTATGCATGCCAGGCAAATATTCTACCATTGAGCTGCACCCTAGGCCTGGATAATCGTATCTTTTGACATTCATTTCACAATGAAAATTTATTCCAGTTATCCCTTATACTCGTAAGTGAAACCATTAAATTTTATCTCATTAATGATATTTGAAATTTTTACATAGAAGTCTCTACATAGTGATCATTGACAAGAGTCCTTTGACTGCTAATTACCTAATTGTGGGACGAGGATTTCAGAACAGGGTCTTCGGTACTGACAGGTCCTAGGAGTTTATGCATAAGTATGTTACACTTGCTTATAACAAGCGTACTACCTGAACAGTAGGGGTTCCTTCTCTTTCTTCTGTATATAAAGCACAGTGCCCTGCCCCCCTTTGGGATTCCTAACACCTGCAAATATGTTACTCAGAGCATTCATCTCACTGAGTTGTGACGATATGGACTAATAAAATCATCCTCGTTGCAGGAAAATTTTTCCTTGAAATTGGTATGACTATTTCCTAAGCGTTGATCCTATCTGTGAGCAGACATTTCTCTTCCCTCTGTGAGCTACTGTATTATTTATGGTTAGATAAAAATATATCTACATTTAGAAAAATTAAAAAGCAATCAAAAATCCAGTTGTGCATTATACTTATCTCACTTTTATTCAACTACCTTATAAATTAAAACCATAACAAAGAATATAAAATGGAGGTTTCCTCTGTATTATCAAGCTCCTTTCGATTTTTGTTCTTTTTAACAGTTCCCAAAAGTCTTGTGATCACTTCCTTACTATTATGTCCTTTATCATTTTATGGCTTGCTTACCTCAAAGGCAAGATCGAAGCCAAAAAAGACAAGAAAGTGAATTTGCTCTAAGCCATATTGTGTGTGCAGAACTTCCTGGCCACAGTGCTGCTCATGTAGCAGTAACCAGGAAGTTTACCGGAAAAGTGCAAGCGGTTCAGACTGTAGACAGGGGGAGTTACTGCTACTTAATGGCAACATGAAGAATGAACTACGAACATAGATTTCTCTGGTCAGAGTACATGTTTGAATGAGACTAGAGAATATTAAGAAAAAAAAGGAACATCTGTAGTAGCTTCTACACTTGATTAAATAAATACAACCTATTATTAGATTATGAAGTAATATGAAACAGGATACACCAAGATAGAATTTGCTTGGCATGACTAGAAGGTAGGAAAACATTGGATTTTTCTGGACCTCTGAGCTAATTAGACTCGTGACCTGATTCCTGATCTTCGTGAGTAACCATCTGTTGGAAGTTGGCTGTGTAACTTAATTTCCTGGTTTTCATAGCCAACTTTCAAAAGTAAGAATGGTGTCAAATTGAGAACCTATTTTTTTCCTCTTAAAAATACAATGTAAGTTTTGTTTCTGTGGCATTTTTAATTGTAAAAAGAATAAACTATAGAAAAGTCATTTTGGAGGAAAATAAGCAATAGTCTTATTTGCTTGCTATAAAAACTCTTCATTTTGTTTTCTTCCCGTTTTTTTCCCTGATGGTTGCACATACTTTTCTGTAGATTGATGATGATTCTGTTTATGTTAATAACTTTGTGTTAAAAGTTAAATTTGTTCTTCTGTAGTTTTAGCTATTACTTTTACTATCCTTCTATATTACACCAGGGTATAAACATTTAGAATTAAATGAATGTCTTCCAATTAAAGGTGAGACTATCAGAGTCTGATTTTCTGATTAATAGCATAAAGGTTTAAAAATTACCCTTTAAACAATTTTCAAGGAAGTAAATTGCCTGAAATTGCATGAAAATATTCTCATTATGAAAGAGACAGAATTACACAAGAATATAGAGACATAAGAGACAAAGTTAATAACCAAATAACTCTATACAATACCTTGTCCTGTCTTTTGTCTCTCTAAGGACTGTGTCAGTTTCATTTTTGGTATAAATATCTCTAGTCTTTTCTCTGGATAAAATCTGATATGGATATATAAGTATGCGTGGGTTTTTTTTTTTTTGGCTAATTGTCACAATATTTAAATTACTGTACAACTTGGATTTTACACTTACCTCATGGAGCGCTTTACAGGTCAGTACATATGTAATTATATTTTTAATTGTTGAAAACTTACTAATAGTATCATCGGATGCTTATTTAACTATTTCTCTGATGGTTATGCAGTTTCTTTGTCCAAATTTTTTCACTTCAAATAATGTTACCTTGAATAATTCTGACACATATCTTTGTGCCTATGGGATATTATTATCGAAGGTAAAATCCTAGAAGAGGAACCACTGCGTTAATAAACCAGTGATATTGTAAATTGTGATGGACATTGTCAAATTTTCCATCAAGAAACTTGGCCAGTTCAATAGAATAAAAAACAAAAAGGCTAGAATGTATGTTTCTTGAAAGTCATACCAATATTAAATATCCTTGCCCCTGATTTTTTTCCAGTTTAACATAAGGATGGTATTTTGTTGTTATTTGAATTTTCATTTTCTTGATTGCTACTAAGAATGCTACTGAAATCACTTTGATTTCAAAACTATTTAAAGAAATAGTATTTGTATTTTCATTACAATCTTATGTAGTCTTCAGTTCCTGTTTCATTTCTATCAGTTTTCTATCCAAAAATTCATCCAGATTTTTGTTCCTATAAGCCAAACCACTTTTTAAGATTGCCCCTTAACACTGTATTTTAAGCAGATTTTGTTTCATTTCAGTGGATTTTTAGGCTGGGACTAATGTGGTTGCTTATGCTCGGTCCACTCTGCTTTAACAGGTTGGCTATAAAACTCCTGTTGCTGCAGCCCTGTAAACCGAAAAGCAATAAACTCGGAAACAGTTTCCACAGAAACACGGAGCGACGGTTTGCATCTGCTTTGGGGTCGCTGTCACAGGGAGAGGCTGGAGGTAGGAAAGGAAGCATGAAATTTCCAGAAATTGATTTGTATTCCAAGTTGAGTATGATTGCCTTGGTTAGCCAAAAAATAAATAAATAAATAAATAAATAAATAAATAAAGAGAAGACGGAGCCGACTGTATAACGAAGAGTGATCTAGAATACAAATCAGAGGGAGGCTTCCGAGTGAGGACTGATGTAAAACCTCCTTGCGCCACACACGACGCAGGCACAGGCGGGCGCGGGATGACAGGGGAGGAGTCTGAAGACAGTGACCCCGCGCAGTGCGGGATCTGCTTGAGTTCAGAATGCTCTTGATCGACAGTGACTGACATTTCATCGCCGGAGATACTGCCAGAGTCTGCAGTTGCCCTTCGACTAAAGCCCTAGACTGAGAATGTTCGATGGTTTGTAAACAGCGATCATTTCTTGAACGCCGTCAATGTAGCCTTCGCCAGACCTCAGAAGTGGGTACTTCAGAAGCCACTTAATATGTATCCATAATAAGACCTCCTAATTTTAACACATTTAAAATCACATATTATATACCATTTTAAAAATCCCATTTCCAAACATACACCTCCTGGTCTTGCCCAGTAGGAAACAATCTGTTATGTCAGCTCTGTTTCAGGATTCTGTGGAAGTTTGAGCCCATTTCTGTGCCTTTAAATTTGAGACTGGTGTCAAGACCCATAGAATGCTGTAGGTGGGAGCACTGGTGGCCATTAGGCTCAGAGCCACATGTGGCTGTCTGGGTTTTTTTTTTTTTTTTTTTTTTTTAATTGCTGAGGACTGAACCCAGGGCCTTTGCCCTGAGCTGCACCCCCTGGCCTGCCTCCCTTTTAAATTTTGAGACAAGGTGTCTCTAAGTCCTGAGGTCGTCTAGGTCGGGCTTGAGTTTGCAATCCTCCTGCCTCAGACTTTTTGAATGCTGGTTTCTGATGTGTCCTGGGTAGTTTGTTTAGGGTGACAAGACACCAAACGTAAGTAAAAACAGCTTGAACTGTATCTATGGTGATTACTAAAGTTGGCTGTCTATCGAAACCACAGAAGTGACATTTTTTGAATGTGGAACCCTAGGTCTTGGGTTTCATTTCAGTTGCTTTGGGGGACCTTGGGGATTTACAGTGTTAAGAAATCTCCCTAGATCATACGTGCCACGTAGCAAAGTATCAGAATCTCTGAGTTAGAACATGTCCTACATTCATCGCAGCTTTTTCACCTGAGAATATGCACACTGCTTTTTTCTTTTTTCCCTCACAATGCTCTCAGATTCCAATTTCAGGTTAAATGAAGGTTCCGAAATTAATTCTAGCAGGAAATGAAACTATCTGTAAGGGATGTAAATGGCTTTGAAGAGACTTTTTATTTTTCCTTTCAACAAATGTTACACACATTACCCAGCATGGGAGAGAGAAAAACACAACAAAACAAAACAAAAACCCCACAAAACATCTTTGTAGCTTATTGTCAAAAATAGGAAACATATGAGCTTCAGCAAATCCTTCCATGAAAACTTGTCATATTGACTCCTGGAAAGCTCGGCATAAACTCAGTCCCCCACCTTCCACACTGACAGGGTTCCTGGCTATTCTCCGAGCCCCACACATCGCACAGGGTTTCATAGCATCACTCATGGTTATTAGTTACTGGACTATCCAAATTTGCCTTCCATTTTGTTTGCTTCATTTTTACACCTGGAGCAAACCGGAAGCAGCTCTCCTTTCCCCACCTCCCAAGCCCCAGCGAACGAAGGTCAGCACGGGAGAAAATGTGCACTTTATAGTAGAGCTGTTTTCATAGACCTATGACAGAAAAAGACCTAACTGACCAATCTGACTGCTTCACTCTTTGAGAGAAGATGAGGTACAAAAGGAGTATGCTGCGCTTTCTCTGTTCGCCATCTCTCTCTCTCCAGTTTCTCTGTCCTGTCTTCTGCTCTCTGTTCAAAGAAGATGTTGGAAGGAAGCGTGGTGGAGGAGGAGAGAGGAGACGTCCTCAGCTACTTCGCTGTTGCCTCTCTTTCTGCTTTTCTTCCTCACCAGTCCTGGGCACCCCTTTGCCCATACATCTCCAGCTGCCCCTGGACTCCATTTTCCTCCTTTCCCTGGTGTGTGGGTAACCCTTTCATCAAAATCTCTTTATGAAACCTTCTGAGTGGTCTTTGTCTCTTTCAGGGAACTTGACTGCTGTTCTGAGTGCCATGATTTCTCCCCCAACAGCATGTGCTACTTACCAACATTGCTGTTTTTCCACACCATTTTTTTTTTTTTAATGAAACAAGGTTTTTCTGTGTAGTTCAGGCTGGCCTCAAACTCAAGGTGACTCTCCTGCCTCAGCCTCACAAGTGCTGGGATTGCAGGTGTGCACCACCGTGCCTGGCGTGTTTCTCACATCCTTACGTGGCCAAGTTCTTTCTTTGTATCCCAAACTTGCCTTATATTTGAAATGCTTTATAAATCAGTAATAAGATGTTCACAGAAACTATCTGATAATTAGTTATTGTTTTGCAGCTAAAGGTAGCACTCCTGCACAGTGCTCATCATCAGTTTAGCTCGGGCAACTAGCTATTAAAGAACAGATGGAGCCCAGCGTCACAGCTCATGCTTATCATGCAGCTGTTTGCCAAGCTGAGGCAGGAGGGTCACAAGCTACAGAGTCAGTGAGATTCTGTTTAAAAATAAATAAACAAATAAATACAATAAAATAAAAAATAAAACAAAAGAGCTTGGATGTAACTCAGTGGTAGAGTCTAGCTTGTGTGAGCCTTTGGGTTCAGTCCCCAGTACTACAGAGAAGAGAAAAAACCACCAGATGAGCTCGCTCATCTGCACGTTCTCTTTCATTAGGTGGTTTGGTAGGTATTAAGCCAAACTGTTTTAACCTGTTTTGTACTGGACCTACGAAACGATTTGTATCAGAAAAATCAGGCAACCTTGACTGCAAGTTGTTTTTTAGAATTTACCAGACACATTGCAGTCTTTTGAAATTTTATAGAAAATATGTTGGGGGCTAAAGAGAGAAGGCAAGTAGATTATTCTATGTGCACGTACCTGTACACAGAATGTACTGTAAAGTGAGAAAATGAGATGCAGAGTGAAAGAAATGGAAAGGTCTGGAATATTGATGTTGCAAGTTGGTTTTAATCTGCTTGGTTCTGAAGAACACTTTATGGATGGGAAAGAGAAAGTTTTTAAATTTTTGACGGCCCTCACTTACTATGGGATGTCTCCAGCTGCAGCTCTTTAGCTTGAGGGGCCTTCACTTGATCTCAATGAGTGTGCATTACCAGTATTTGTGACTCCCCCCCACCCGCGACATCCCCTGACGCCACCCCCCTCTTTGTGCTTGCATAGCTTCTCACACTTCCCTAGATTCAAGTGTTGTTTTATTTTAGTGTAGGGAAGTCAACAGACGCTCAGAATGTTAAGTCCTTTGGGGAAGGTAGCAGAGATTGGATTTTAAAATAACTTTTGGGTTTCTGTCATAGAGTCTGGTTTTCCTTCCAGCTTCATGTTGTTTCTTCAACATACTTCTCGTCATCCAAGATTTGGGCAGTTATCTTTTCCTTTGTTTCTAAAAAGGGATCTACTCTGAAAGGCAAAGGAGAGCAAGCATGGTGATGGGGCCAAAGCAAAGAAAGATACCTTTGTGCCTAACAAAGTGCTGACTTAATGTCTAGCAAATTTTAGGTACAGTATTCTGCAAATATTAGTGCTTGTCATCTTGGGGAAATATTCTCTGACTATAAACAAACCGAGAGCATTGTTTCCTGACAAAACTTTGTCATTGGTATATGAACAAAGAGCATTATCTGCTCACCAGCTGTCAGATCATTTGTTGGTGTCTGTGTGAGACTGACTTCAGCAGTCCCAGATACCCAAGTCCATGGAAGCTCAAGTCCCTCACACAAAAGGTGAGAGTATTTGAACAGAATTTAGGCATATCCTTCTGTATACTTTAAGCCATCTCTAGATTATTTATCATACCTAATGCCATGTAAATTCTATGCAAGTAGTTGCTATATCATTTAGAGCAAAATGACAAGAAAAACCTGTAAATACTAAGCACGGACCTAATTTTATGTAATTATTTTCAATCTGCAACTGACCGAATCTCTAGCTATGAAGGGCCAACACTAATTGTCCTTGGATGTGGTATCTTTCCTGAATTAGAACTTAAAAAGTTTGAACGTTTATTTTAGGGTTGTTTATTTAAAGAGAGTCCGGACCATTTTATTTCTAGTGACAGATTATCTGATTAATGAAGCCCATCACGTACATTCTGAATCCAGGAGAACATTGCGTGTGGTCTGCATGTCGGTGCACAAAGAGCTCCCCATGCAGTCTACAGGCGTCAGTGTCAGAAGACAACACAAGGCTTTTGCACCTTTTGCCTTTGGCTGGCTTGGCAGTCAGTTCCATAAGTTAGTTGTATCTTCACTGTTTACAAAAAACCAGCTTCAAATGAGGTATGGTGAAGCTGGGGTATGGTGGCGCACATTTATAATCCAATACTTTGGAAAGCTAAGACAGGAACATTGCAGGCGCAAGCCCAGACTGTGTGATTTAGTGATTTGGAGAGACCACATTTCAAAATTTTTAAAAAACAAAAATAAAAAATAGCTGGGGCTGCAGCTCAGTGCAAATGGCCTGGATTCGATCCCCAGCATGTTAAAGACACACACACACACAGAAAGCACCACCATTCACTTCAGAAGCAATTATTTTTAGTAAAATGGTAAATTGGTGTCTGGGCCAGACCCGTGCAAGGAGCAATTACTGAGGCAAAGGAGTAAGCAAAGAGCACCCTTTTCACTTTCTCATGGCTCAGAGACAGGCCTCCCAAGCTCCAATTTAATAGTTAGATCAGGTGCAATCCCTCAGCCACTGTGTCCAATGAGAAAAGGATTACTGGAAGTATGGGATGGGTATTTTTTCCTCCCTCTAAAGAAAATTGAGACATTAGCTCATTCAGTTTCTTGAAGAAGTAGAGGGAAGGAGTGAGGGAAGGGGGAGGAGACAAAATTCTCTTGGATAAAATAGCCAATCATCTGGTGACATCTCCGGCACTAACATTTAGTAACTGATAATTGCTGTAACTAGGGCCATTGAGCTTTGCAAATATTATCCAGTAAATTTTAATTAGCACCCGGGGGATTGAAGAGTTGTGGAGTAAGCTCTTGGGAGAAGCGTCCCCAGCCAGTGGCAATGTGTGCTGAGTAATTTCAGATCAGCCAGCCTGTCAGAGTGGATCAGTGTCACTGTGCTACTTATCTGGAGGAAAATGCACCTGCTTCTACATGGAAATAAGGTGCATTAACTGCCAATTTGTGCTGCTTATTTCTACTGCTCCCTGTGCTTGACAAGTGGGAAGTATGAGGGCTGTAGAGGAGAAAAACAAGAGTTTCGCTGCTCTTCAAGGGCGTACATTGTCACAGGCTCCGGGTGGCTTCCTCTCTGCTTCTCGTTGAGTTGGGACCTTGTAGTTGTATCAAAATAATATATACATTTTTTTCTATGAACACTGATGATGTTTTTCAATAAAATATATTTCTTATAATTTATTTCATATGGACAATTTTAGTCTCTCTGAAGGGTAAACAAGGGTAAGGTGTGGGGAGATAGTGACTCATTGTGAAGAATCTATTAAATCTGAGACCAAAATATTGGCTGGAAATATTTAGAAACATATATGTACAAATATAAAGTATATAATTCATTGATTCTTTAATTGCCCAGTACATGAAATGCCTCCCAATGGTAAAAGAGTCTATGAATACCAAAGTTTTCAGCTTATATATATATTTTATATATATATATATATATTATATATATATATATATATTTTTTTTTTTTTTTTGTCCTGGGGATGGAACTCAGGGCCTTGTGCTTGCTAAGCAAGTACTCTACCACTTGAGCTAAATCCTCATCCTCTAAACTAATATTTATGAACAAATTCTTTAACAGGCCCTATGATACGTGTGCTTTTACTGTTCCCACTTATAGATAGGGAAAATGATCTTGCAGCAGTCAAACTACTTGCTTTAGGTCACTTAGGATTTATGTGTTAGTTCATGGATTTTTTTCTAAAGCAAATTAACACAGGAGCCCATACTTTCATTAATTCAGAGACAAACACATGTACCTATGCATGTAAGATAAATATGTGTGTATAAACCTGTACAAAATACATGTATACACACATGCACACATTCATATCACCTAAGCATGTATATTTCCATTCCTTTTTCTATCTTACTGAATGTAAACTGCTTTAAGACCAAAGATTTTAACACTGAATTGAATAATTTAAGCAAGTATTTTAAGATACATATCAAACCTGGAATCAGCTATCAAGAAAATGCAAATAGAAACTAAGGTTACCACTTCACCTCTCTCAGAAATGATATTTTAGTCAAAGTTCTGTGTAATAAAAAAAAGACAGGTAATAATAAGTGTTGGTGAAGATGTGTGAAGATTATAACCCTCACACTTGGCTGGTGGAAATGTAAAAGGGTGCATTCTCTTTGGAAACAGTTTCTGAAAAGGCTAAACATATAGCCCAGAAATTCCGCTCTTATAGGAATACTGAAGATAAGTAAATACACATGGCTAGATCCAAATTTAGTATGAACATTCATAGCAGTATTATTCATAATAGCCAAAAAGTAGAAACAACCCAAATATCCATAAGCTGATGAATGGGTAGACAAAATGAGTACAATGAAATATTATACACCCATAAAAAGTAAATGAAATACAGAGGGATATATAACACAACATGAACCTTTTTAGCATGTTTATTGAAAGTGGTCAGAAAGAACACGTGCATGATTATGTCATATGAAATGCCCAGACCGGACAAATCTATGGATGGACAGATCCAATTGGTGATTGTCTGGAGTTGGAGGGAAGAGAAAAGGAGGTGTTTTCTAAATAGTTTCTGAAGTTTCTTTTGGATTGATGAAAATGTTCTAAACTTAATTGTGATGGTTGCAGAGCTCTGTGAATATAATAAAGCCATTGTATCACACACCTTAATTTGTTGAAGTATATGGCACACAAATTACAAATCAAAAATCTGTTTTATAAAAGGGAAACCTAGGTACACGGAAAATTCTAGTTGGATGTCTTCGATAGGATGAATTACTTTTTCAACACTCAGTTTCCCCATTTGCAAAGTATGAATAACCACATCTTAAGTCACACTTGTGAGGATTAAGGATAATGTTTACAAATTATTTGGGATCGAATAAATCTCCAATAAGTGTTGGTGGCAGGAGCAGTGGTTATCATTAACATTAAATTCCATTTCTTGGCCAGCGAAAGAGGACTAAGGGGTAGAGAAGGTAGAAAGCAGAGGAAGTTTCTGCGTGAGATGGCTGAAAAGGCCAGCCGTGTAGGGTCAGTGCGAGAGCCAGAGCGGGCGAAGTCTTGCGGACATCTGGAGAGCTCAGAGATGGGAAGTGACTGGGTTCAACAGGACACAAAACCAGCGAGGTGCATCTTCTGAAGGGCACTCAGGAAAGCTTGGTGTGTACACTTCTGTGTACCTTGTAGCATTGTAGGCATGCAAATCTTAGCATTATTTGTACATTTGTTTCATGTATCTTTTAAATTAGTGCATATTGGTAATACAGATCAATGGGTTTTATTCCAGCAATTTGTACATGCACATAGTATACTTCGGTCACCCCTCGTCATCCCCCTTGTTGTGCCCCATCCTCTAGTTTTCCAGGTTTTTGAGGGGAGGGATTTGATGGTTATAACATGTTGCCCATATCCATCCCCGCTTGGATCTACCCTTAGGCCCCCTGCCTTTCCTGCCTGTTCCCTTCCTCTTGTCTGCCAAGTCTTGATACAGACCAGCATGCACGAGTTAGCCCATCGGCCACCCTTGAACTCTTTATTCGCAAGTGTTTAAAGCTCTGGGCTTTTCTCCTTCCCTCTTTCCACGTCCGTCTCCACCATGCCTGACATTCTCCACACACAGCTCAGCATGGTTTGTTTCTGTGGGTCATGTACCAAAGTTTAGAGCCCTGTAGATAAAATAACCATGTGGTCTATTAAAAATAAAGTACATGGCCTAAAAACAGGTCCGAGTTGCCATAAAACCAAGTGCTAGACAAGGCCCATCTGGGAGGTATTTCTCTGCTGTATTCACAATCCCACTATTTTCCTTCCTGTCACACAGACTTGGATTATTAATGGGCATTTCTTGATTGGCTAGGTTAAACTGGTTTGGGGATGCAAACTGGAGAGATGATCAGAAAACAGACTCAACCCCAACTTAGTGACTTAGCAAAACCCTGTCTCAAAATAAGGAATTAAAAAGAAAGATACAAAGAAAATATCCTGTGGGTGGCTCTGCCCATTAAAAAGGAGGGCGAAGAGGGAGAGAGGTGGGGGAAGAGGGAGAGAGGTGGGAAGAGGAAAGTTAATAGGCTGAGCCATCAGGCCGGGCTGTGCGAGCTTGGGCGCGCTCTCCAGCCTTCGGAACCTGTTTCCTGGTGGTCTGCTGTGGCTGTTGGGCAGGATTGTAATTTTCAGAGGTGGATGATGTGGACTGTTAGCACCGTCCTGATTCACAGTCATTTCTTGCAAATGACTCATCGTGACTTAGTTTCTTCTGCTTTCTCTTTTTTTCTGTTGTGTTTCTCCTTGTTTAGCTGTGACCCTACACATTCAGGAATTCACATTTTACCAGACAGAAATCAAATCATTTTTTGCCATTCGAAGAGATAGGAATGAAGTGACTGATACAAATCAAGACTGAACCTGAAAGTAAAGTGTTTTTTTTTTATTTTGATAAAAGAAAACCATACAGTGCACTGAGTTCTCTGTACATGTAAATAATGTACTTAATTTCCTCTTAAGTACACACAAATAAAAGAGGAAAAATAATGTGTATTTCCAGTCTCACTGGAAGAATCAAGAATCTTACAGTCGCTCTTGCCTCAATAATTGGCTGTATTTCTTTATATTAAAGTTTTATCAAGTCTGTATATTTTAAAGCATCTTAGCATTCATATACAATTTGTCAAATCTGCTACAGAAATCAATTTACTGGGAGGTTTCTCCCCCAGGTTTGTGTCACACTCTGATTTGAAGGAAAGCGTGCGGTAAAGTGTCAAAGATGGACTTAACCCTTGACTATGCATGACAAAAGCCACAGAACAGATATAAAGTCCATCCTTCACCTAAATGTTAAGCGAGTAATTGGAAAGAAAGCAAATGCATGAGCTAGCTGGTGAGCTGAATGATGTGGCAGTTTTAGTATTTTAGAAAGAAACATTTTAGAGATATGAGGGCAAGAGGGAAAGTGAAGAGCAAGACTAATGGATGTTTGAGAAGGAAAGACCTGTGCTCAGCATATGCCAAAAGAAGGCATTTTTGTATAGCCATAAGGAACATTTTACAATGTTCTATAGTTTTCTTTTAATAATTATGCTCTTCCCACTTTCCTCTTCTTCCATTACTCCTCCTCCTCTTCATCTCCTTCTCCTGTTTTTTCTTCAAGAATTTAAATTGAAGGTTGGGGTATGTAGTGTTTGTATGACTCGAATTGTATTAGCATGTGCGTCTTTATCTATAATCACTGCCGGTAGACATTTTTGGAGCCAGAATTACTTTAATAATTGCCTTTAATTTCTACTTTACTCAGGTTATATTAAACACACTAATCTCTGAATAGCACTAAAAAGTTTACCTAGAATTTTCTCAGATTATCTCATTTGATCTCATAATTACTGTGTCAGGAAATTTCTTACTAGCTCATTTTACATATAATATAGTGAGATTTAGAGAGAATACCTCTATATCTCCTGACATTGCTCAATATTAGAAAGAGAAATTCTACAGTCCTGAGTATTCTTTAAGAATTAAAAAATACCACACAAGAGGAAAAATTGTGAATTATCACAATGAGAATGTCATTTTTCTGGTACTTTGGAATTTCAACAAAAATCCTAAAGCTGCAAAGGGTACAAAGGGTGGAAACATTTCCCGTGTACTACATAAAAGTACCAAACCTAACTCCACAGAATGTGCCAGAAGGGGACCCAGTTGAGCCACATTGTCCTAATAGCCCACATAAGAGAAAGTCACACACTTAGAAGTGGATTTAGTGAAAGATGTTTCTTTAGAAGGAAACTGATCATTCTCATCTCCTTCCCTCCTTCTCTCTCCCTCTTTCCAAGTACTGGTGCTTGTACAAATACTAAATATTATGGTGCTTGTACAAGGGAGACTGGCATCTTGCTATGGCTTGAAGATCAGTGAGACTTTTCAGCCCCTCAGAGCTGTTCCTGGAATGGAGGAGAGTAATTCTTGGGAGAGATTGACATTTGTCCTCTGGGATTAGGGAAGTGTGTAGATTCTAGACTCTGCCTTTCATATGGAGAAGTCTGGATGCCCGAGGCTGCATGGATGGTGATTTCAAAAAATGAAGACAGAGGTGAGGAATGGTCAAGTTGCCTTTCCCCAGTTTCTTTCTTCCCTCTAGTTTTGAAGAATCAGTATTTATGTTTTGCCATAAGACACTGTAGGAAGTAGCCAGATTTGGATGTCTCGAAAGGGTCTTGACCAACGAAATGTTTGTCTCCGATGGCCAGCTCATATGCTTGTCAGCAGAGCCATCACTTGGACATTGATTGTGGCAGACAGAAGACTTTTGCTATCCAGAGAAGAACTACTAAATGCTCTGTCTAGAGCAGTGGAGGAGGTAAGAGGAAAGGATGGATGACCAAACTGGGGATGATCGTCAGACTATTCTGACACCTCAGAAAGGAGGCTTTCCAAGCTGGGCCGCACTGAGAGGACCCGGATGCAAAAGGTGGGTTTTGTTTTCCCCTCTGTACCACTATCTTCAGTACCACTATCCAGATCAGCCTTGAACTCGGGGAGCTGTAAATTGGGTACGATGTGAACGTTTAGGTTTAGACTACATATTTTAATGCAGCAAATGAGGTTTCCAAATCTACTGGACTTGCTGAAGAGAGTGTGGAGGTGGCAGCCTGTCTGAAGTGTTACAAAGCACTCGTGGGAGAACATTCCCACCACAGCAAGTTTAGCTAAGTGATTTACATTTGGCAAATTTATATTTTTAAAACAATAATGAACTAACTATAGAGAGAAAAAAAATTGACATGGACTTGGGTTACATTTGTAAGTTTTGAAATTAAGATCTGCACAGGTAAAATTGCTGGACCAAAGCCATATACACGGTTTAGCAGCAAAACCCTGAACATGTACAGGGTGTCTACTGCAAGGTCAGAGTCACCTTTTCGTACAAGAATGACATGCTAAATTGCTTACGGTCACACAGCACACATATGTGATTTCTTCTATAAACAAGAGGAAAGGATGATTTGTTCTAGCCCCAGGAGTAAACAAGATTTTTGTAAGATTCTCAAGATAGTAAAGGTAAAAGAAAGAAAAGCTTTGTCTTATATTGTTACAAGTTTGCTTAGTTCTGTGGGAAACACTGAAGGTTATTAAAACAGCTGACAGAACCCAATTATTAAAGAAAGGAATAGAGCCATACTGGAGAATTAGACACCAGTCTGAAAACAGTGATTTGTAAAGAAGGGCCAGAGAAAATATTTTGGAGGATCCAGCAGTATTGAAGGAAAAACGTATTTTAATTAAAGTAGGCTGGTATATGAGAAAGAATGCCTCATGTGTGGAAAATACTGTGACTAAAGAAAATACTTCTTTTTTCTTTTTTAAATAAATGGTTCAAAATACTTCATTTTCCTTTAGTTTGTGTTCTGGTTCTTCTGTGCTCTGATATATGACATAATTTCTCTTTGTTAAAAAAAAAAAGAAACAGTTCTTACCTTAGGGTGTTGTTCTCTTGTTTTGGCAAAGTTTAGAAAGAAAATTCAGATAAAAGAGAAACCTAGGATTGTAGAGCTACTGCCATGGAGTTCAGTCATTGATGTTATATAAATTAGTAACTAATAGTAGATTGAATAGAGCATGTAGAGGGAGATCGAGAGTCCTAGGAAAGTCCGAGATCAGAGGACAGGTTCTCTGTCATGGAAAGCAGTCTGGCAGATTAGACTTGATTTTAATCTGCAACAACACATAGCTGAGGCGTCTTCATTTGTGATGTCTGCTGCTGCATCAAAACAATGGCAGATTTTTTGCTTTCTAAAATACAAATTGGTTTCCTCCTACTCCTCTTTCTACTCTTCTCTTCAAATGTCACTTATACCTGGTACACAGCTCGGGGCTGATAAAGTAGCATCTGAGTAGGTTCGAATAGGCTGTTCTTCCTCGAATCAAACCTGTATGACAAACACATATGTCAACATCAAGTGATTACTGCTCAGTTTGTTTGCTTGTGGATCCTTGCAACTTCGTTGGTGTTTTTATCAATAAAAATGTCAGTATTTTTAACAGCTAGAGGAGATGATAGACCCTGGTAGGCATCAGTCTATGGCTGTCGATTCCATCTACGCGTGAGGATCACCAGGAAGCTTTCGGAAATGCAGATGCCTGGACCCGAGCTAGGGACTCTGATTTCACTGGCCTCTGCAGGCCTGGACGTTAGTGTTATTAGATCCTGTCCAGTGATGCAGAAATGTGACCAGGCCTGGCGTTGGGGGGTATTCTGGGCCATCTGCTTGTACCATCAAAGGAAAGCACTCTGTGATTGAATGCAGTACAACAACGAAAGCTCCAGGGTCCTCAGTTTGCAGAAGAGACTATTTGTGAGCTATGGCGCGATCTTTCCCAGAGCTGTATCACTAAGGTGTAGAAGGATGCCTTTCATTTCTAACATCAGATTTGGAAATTATGGGTTAGAAAAGCTAATCCAGTTCCACTCAAATAAAATGGTTTGCTTGCCAGACATTTTTTTCATCATTTAAAAATGTCTTGGAGGGGCAAGTTCCATTCTGGAACTGTGGGCAGTTTGACCCCAAATGAACAACCAATAAAAAGTGAAATTAAATAACATACCCAATTTTAGAGAGGGTATCCGGAAATAGGTATCTTTAAATTATTTCTATTATTTGCTTTTATATTTAAACATTTCAATGGAGAGATTCAACTAGTTTTTTTTTTTTAATATTTGAAAGAGCACTTTTTTCTTCATTATTTCTGAGCAAGATAAACCCAGGAAGCACTAGACATTTCATGCCATACAGTTTTCTTCTGATAACACATGAGTAAAATATTGATAAAACAACAGTTCCCTTTTTCTTAAAAAAATATCAAATTATTGCCTCGGTTATAAATAGACTCCAGATATGGAGAATATTGTTGCAGTGGCACAGAGAAACGTGTCTGTTTTCTCTGTTTCTGTTTATACTCCTATATACACCTGATCGCTTCTCGGCCTTTTGGCTAAGATCAAGTGCAGTGTCTATATACACATGAGTGTACAACACATCTTTTTGGCTGAAAGGTAATTTTTGCATGTGAGAAAAGAAAAGAAAAGGGATGATCGTGAAAAGAAAGAGCATCTCGCAGTCTGGAGTTAATCTTTTTTACCAGATTTTTCTTTTGTGTGGCTTTCGTGTAATAATTCATGGGAATGTAAAATACATATGTTTACTTACTTTACATAAATAAGAGCACACTGCCAATTCACAGATCTTTCTTTTGCTAATTTTACCAGCCAATATTTCTTTGAGGTCAGTGGATAGTGGCACATATAAACCTACTTCATTATTTTTAGTGACTACCTAGTGCTACATTGAGTGGATGCAGCATAATTTATTTAATCGGTGCCCATTGATGGGCACTTATAAGTTGTAAGTTTTTAGAATTATGAACTTGCTTCTGCACTTTGGCCAATAGGTGCCCATTCCTTATATTTGGGTTCACTGTATAGTACACATTTAAAAGTTTTTACCTAAATCAAATAGGTGAAAACCGCTTATTTTTATTTATATTTTTCACCTTGAGTAATATGACTATGCAGTCATATTTTAGAAAACGATATTCTTTTTCTATGAACTAACCCTGATCTTATATTTGCAAAGGATATAAACGTAAATAACAATGCAAATACTCTCATACCTGTCACCTACTTTCACATGCAATATTAGTCATTTCCTAAAACACCTGGTGGATGGTTCCTGGCTCCTCCTCCACTCAAAGGCAATCTTAAATTGTGTCTTTATTTTCTCTGTTTTCTCCATAGTTTTATAACATCTGATTAAGTCCCTCAACGTTAGGTCATTTATATTGCATGCTTTTAAGATTTATGTATATGAAATCAAATTATATATATTTATTTGAAAATTGATTTTTGTTCACTCAAAAAACATTTTGATGATATTCATTCATGTCTACACCTTAATGTTGATGTCTTTGAAGTATTCTGAAAATTCTTAGGCATTCTGTCTGCAAAAGTTATGTTCTTCAAAAATTACATTTATTTTATTTTATTTTTAACCAAGAACATGTATTGGTACATTGTCCATATATTGATCACATTTAACATGTTTGTTTTGTACCTGTACATGGTGTCTCTTGGTTCTCCCCCCTCTACCCCCCCTCCCTTCTGTTCCCGCCGTCCCTATTTACAGCAGATTTATTTACAATTCTCCTTGATTTTCCTTTCCCCTTTCTTTCTGTTTTTTCCCTTCCTGTTTTTCCCCCTTCCCTCTTTCTGGTACTCCTCTCCTTTGTATATTATCTTCCTTTTGTGTAATATCCATTACACTACTTTGTCCTTATTTACAATTATGGTTTCTTATATCAGAGAAACAATTCGATGTGTGCTCATGAGTGTCTGATTTATTTCACTTAGTAGTATATTCTCAAGGAACATCCATTTACATACAAATGACTCTAGTTTATCCTTCTTTATGGCAGTGTAGTACTCCATTGTGTAGAAAAGCCACATCTTCTTTAACCCAGACCGCACGGGAAATACAAAGAATCAGTGCTTGGGACCACATGCTATTAAAAAGCTTTTGCACAACGAAAGAAATCACCAATAGAGCAGGACAAAAAGCCACGGAATGGGAAAAAATTTTTACTAGCTATCCATCAGACAAAGGTCTAACATCTAGAATATATAAAGAACTCAAAAAAATTAAACCTCCCAAATTGAAAGACCCAATCCAAAAATGGGCAACTGAAATGAATAAACATTTCTCAAAGGAAGAAATAAAAATGGCAAATAAATGTATGAAAAAGTGTTCAACATCACTAGTCATTCATGAGATGCAAATCAAAACAACGTTAAGACACCATCTCACTCCAGAAAGAATTGCATCTATGAAAAAATCAACCAACAACAAATGCTGGAGGGGCTGTGGGGAGAAAGGAACCCTCCTCCACTGTTGGTGGGAATGTAGACTGGTCCAGCCACTGTGGAAATCAATATGGAGATTCCTCAAACAACTAGAACTAGAGGTTCCATTTGACCCAGCTATTCCCCTACTGGGGATTGTTCCACAAGAGTTAAAATCGTCATACCACAGAGATATATGCACAATCATGTTTATAGCAGCACAGTTTGCAATAGCTAGGTCTTGGAAACAACCCAAATGCCCAACGACCAATGAATGACAGTTAACTTTTTAAAAACTATTTCTTGTCAGTTTATGTTACATTTTAGAAAAAACTTCAGATCCATTTATTAACACACTGACTCTCTTTATTTGTCCAACTGCCATTTAATTTAGCCTTTAGAATCCATTTGGGAAAATACACAGTTTTTTCTATAAAATTTAACTTCACTTACACTGTGACCAAGAAATTCCATTTTAACTCAAGGCAAATGAAAAGATATGTCGACAAAATGAGTTATACATAGTATTACTGTAGTAGACTGAAATGGGAAATGAGGGAGGTGTCAACAAGCTGTGCTTTATTCATATAGTAAAATATACTACTCAATAATAAACAGGGAAAATATTGTTACACACAAACACGATGAATTTAAAAAACATTATCCTGAGTATAAGAGATCACGAAAGAGTGTGCTTATTTTATGATTCCATTAATATGAAATTCTAGAAAAGTTAAAAAAATAGGTATTTCTAGAAAAGACACTAAGTATGGTGAGAAAAATCCAAATAGTGGCTTTCAGAAAATTAGAGAAAAGTGAGTATTGATTTAAAAGGTATGCAGTGGGATACTAATCTGCCATAAAGAATGATAGGCTTGAGATATTTCTAGGTAAATGGATGCATCTTGAGACCATACTCTTAAGTGAAATCAATCGGACACACATGTTTAAACACCACATTGTTCCTCTGGTGTGAGAGATGGAAAGTGTAAATAAGGACTAAAATGTTTTATATTGGGAAAGGGAAGAAACTGTTTAGATGGGAAGGGGAACAAGTGAAGGGGAGAGGGAAAGGAAAAGAAGGGCAAGGAAAAAAAAAGAATAGAAGGAAAAAATGGAAACAAAGCTTTTGTAAAAAAGGATAAACTAGAGTTATTTGTGGGTAAATGGATGCACCTTGAGAACATACTCTTAAGTGAAATAAATCAGTCACGCATGAGTACACATCAAATTGTTAATATACTGGGTCATGTGTGGAACTGGAGGGATGATTGTGGACATCCTTATCTTGTTTCTGATTTAAGAGGAAAGCTTTGTGGTTTTCTCTATTTAATATGATGTTGACTGTATGTTTGTTATAAATGGCTCTCAATGGGCTTAGGTAAGGTCCTTCTAAACCAGTGCTCACAAACCCATGGCGCATTTGCCACGGTGAGGTGTATCATTGAAGGGCTAAAAGGTTTGCCATGACTGTTTTATACCTGTTTTCTTTATCATAAATGGATGTTGGGTTTTCAGAAAGGCTTTGTCTGTCTTCAACAGCCTCCTGTCCAACTCCTGCCCTGTATCTCCTAGATCCTCCCATTGACTCCGAAGGAGACTGGAGAAGGGGGTCCGGGCTCAGAGTCCGAGGCTCCAACAGAGAGTGAGGAACCACGTGTCCCTCAGGAACGAGAAGTGAAAAGCGAACATGATTTGAGCAAAAAGTGTATTGATAAGGCCTTGAATGCAGGAAAAAGCTGCCAAGCAATGGGACGTGCCACCAGGCGAGGGGAACTCAGCCTAAGTTTCCAAGGCTCAGGGCACCTCTGTACTCACACTTGCAGGGGTAACCTGGTTTCTAAAAGTAACTGTTTCACGGATTGGTGTCATGTACGCCAAGCAGGGCCTTAACCTCTGTTTCTGGATGAAGACAAGGTCTCGGGGGGTAGGAGGGTACAGCGAGCAAGTGTTATAGTCTTGCAAGGGCCGGCAGTCAATAAGCGTGTGGTGAATACACGACCATCAGCCAGGTCACGTCCTGTGTCATCCCTCCCTGCGGCACCCTCTACCTGTCCCTACACACTTGGAGATATCCAGGAGGTGCTCTGCTGCTCATTTCCAGTGAACGCCCCTAACTTCTGCCTTTGGTTGGAACTTCATTCCTTGATGTCGGGAGACCAGGAACGGGGCACAGGTGAGAGCCAACAGGGTGGGAGTTATTTCTCCTC
>PVJO010020716.1:0-31465 GCA_004026905.1 Hystrix cristata
TTTGTTGTCATTGTGCCCAAAGCCACCAAATCCCTCGTCCTGAACTCTCTCCCAGAACTCTCTGATTTATGTTTTTCTTTTGATTTTTTTCTCCCTTTAAAATGATGGTTATTTTAATTGTGCATACTTATGTGAGAGAATGTGACATTTCAATACATGTATAAAATATGTGCTGATCAGATTGGTATAATTAATATTTCTATGTCTTTATTATTACAGTGTGTTTGGATTCTAAGCTTTCCTCTTCTGCATATTCATAAATTATACAACAAGTTATTGTGAATTATAGCCTTCTCAAAATAATGCACAACACCAGAAATTATTACTTTTATAATTGTTTGTTACACATTATTTATCCTTCCATCTATCTTCTTTCCCCTTACTCTTTCCTATCTCTAGTAATAAACACTCTACTTTCCAGTTTGCATTTTAACACCTTTATATGAAAGAGAACATGTGACATTTGTCTTTTTGTGTCTGGATTATTTTATGTAATACAATATTTTTGAGTTCCATCCATATCACTACAAATAACATCAATTCATTTTTCATGGTTGAATAAAATTCCTCTGTGTGTGTGTGTGTGTGTGTGTGTGTGTGTGAATTTTTCTTTTATAGATTTATCCAACAATGGAAAGTTCTGTTGATTCCAGTTCTAGGCTGTTGTGAATGTTGCTGTAATAAACGTGGATGTGCAAGTATCTCTTTCACATAATGATGTCATTTCCTTTAGCTATATTCCCAGTAGTGGAATGGCTGAGTCATACAGTAGATCTACTTCAGAACTTTTAAGGAATCTCCATACCATTCTCCGTTATAGTAGAACTAACTTACATTCCCAAAGATAGTGTTTGTTTCCTTTCTCTGAATCCTCACTAATATAATATGTATTGATCATTTGGTTTTGTTTTTCTTAAATCTTTTTCATAGTGGCCAGTCTAACTGGGGCAAGATGACATCTCACTTTGGTTTTGATTTGCACTTCTCTAATGATTAATGATGTTGAGTATCTTTTAATGTTTTTCTCAACTACTTGTCTATTCAGATCATTTACACACTTAATTGGATTATTATTATTATTTTCTGTTAAGTTGCTTGAGTTCCTGTTATGTTCCAGATATCAATCCCTTGTAATGCAAAGAGTTTGCAAATATTATTGGGTTGCTGAAAAAGTTAATCCTTCACTGTTTATTGCTTCTTTTCTGTTTTTTGCTTTGTCTATTTGGTTTTTTTCTTTTTGGTCTCCTGTAATTTCGAGGTCTTTTCTAAAACATCTTTCCCTATACTAACGTCTGGAGGTATTTCTCCTATATTTTCTTCTATTATATTCATAGTTTCTTTAATTTAGCTCTTTATTCCACTCTCCCAGAATTTTTAAAGTATTGCTTCATTTTTTTCAACCATATTCTTGGCTTCTGATGAATTGGAGGGGGCGGTACTCAAGCTCAGACACTAAGAAATAAGCAAATGACTAATAAGATTTTTATCAGAATAAAATAGCACATTTATTACCAATTCTAATAAGGTAGTGACCTTCCTGATATTAGTCTCCAAAATCAGACCTGAATACTTAGTCCCAGGCTGACCTGACTGAAACTTTGATCTCTGTTGCCACAAGCAAGCTGGGTGACTTCCTCGGCCTTCTCCTCCATACTCATTATGTACACTGCAGACCAGACATCTTCACACAGCCAGAACTCTGCAGCCTGACCCCAGAGGCCACATCCCAAATCTCCATGCCGGTTATCAACAGAAAACACAGAGATTATGGCAAGGTATCACTCTCAGTGCCTGTGGAAGGGTTAAATAAAAAGCCTTTAACAAAGTAGAGACATTGAGCTGAGCTAGGGTTGAGGTGGATCCGTATTGGCTGGCTCGGCAGTGTGGGGAGCCAATCTGGATCCTGTCAGTTGAGTGCTCTGTGTCTGCTCTGGAGTTACTCAGTCTCACTGATCTCACTGTCCTTATCTGTTTGATAGTTCTGTTGTAAAGTTCATTGGATAATCAGGTAAGGTGCTGAGCCAATAGCCTGACATGGTGAAATTCTAAAACTATGTTACATGTAGAGTATTTATATATATGCACATATACACACCATTAGGGTTTTGATCCAGAGTGTTCCCGAGATATCATGTACAGAGACTGGGTCTGAAGGAAGAGGTGGGTCACTGGGGGTGTGACCTGGAAGGTCCTCCCTTCCCTCTCTGCTCCCTGGATGACTTGATGCCTTGATGGCTGTTCCACCATGCCATTTGGTGCTGGAGCCAGCTGACTATGGGCCGAGCCCACTGGTAGCCGACAGCCAATAACACTCTCCTTTGAGTTGCAGGCGCAGGGTGTTTTGTCCCAGTGATGGCAAAGTGGCTATACACACATAAATATCAGATCATACTATAGGAATGTAGAATTAGTGGCCATCCAAATGGAGATGGTTTCTAGCAAATGGACTAGCATCTGTCTTCATGTGATAGAGTCTTCAGCCCTGTCACTGTGGTCGTAAATGTGGAAGAACAGTAGGGACTCGAAGCCTTAAACATAGAAACACCAAATGTCAGGCACTGTTCCTGTGCATTACATCTGCGCCTGTCATTGACCTCAGTGTCATCCCTCCTGTCGCTCAGGCAGGTGACTGCTGCTGAGAGGAAGTGAGCGCCCCAGACTCCACCTGTACGTGGAGAGCGATCTGCACCAGGCACCTTGGCTAGAGTCCCCGCCACAGCCTGTGTGACTTGATTTCCAAACCCTTCTCATTCATGAAAACATTACCAAGCCATCAATGAGGATGCACTTGAGTGATCTGTGGAAAATGGATGGAATTGGAGCTAAGTGAAAGAAGTCAGATACAGAAGTTTATACATGGCAAGGTCTCTCTTTTGCAAGAAACCCAAAATATAAATAATTTAAAGAGCAAAATGAAGGAGGGATGATCAGAAACAGGGTGGTAGATATTATGGAGATGAGAAAGGAAGTGGAGAGAACTGTAGAGAAGCTAAGGGGATCATGAATGGTCAAGATATGATACATTCAACCCCCAAACAAAAGTATGTATTATGTATCCCAAACATATTCTAATATTTAAAAACTGCAAAAGAAAGAAAAATAAACATGTTTAAAGGAGCCTAACTTGAAATTGTGAAGCAAATATTTAAACTTGAATGACACAGATATTTTCTTCTTGAGAAATATGTGTGAGCCTTTGGGGCCCGGATAGGGGCGATTGGCTGGAGGGTCTTTATACGGTGTGAAAAAAAATAGTGTGAATGGTGCTGCCCAGTGCCATCCAATAGACAGTCAGGCTCCTTAAAAACATTGTCCAGTGTCCTCCTCCACCTTATTCACTGGATACTGCACCATGCAACCTCTGTCTCTTCCCAAAAGTCAAAATGACCATGACAGGTAAACCATTTGAGTCAATTGACAGCCCAACTAAAGACACTCATGGAAGAGAACTTGCAGAACTATTTCAGAAAGTGGCAAGCTCTTTGAGATAAATATGTTGGAAGTGAGGGAAGTATTGAGAATAAGATTAATGGCAATTTGTTCCTTAATGTAATCATGTTTATTTTTAATTTACATATTCACTATATTTTCAATCACACCATGTAAAGTCCTCTCTGGGGAAGGCTTTCTTTGGAGTCAGTTCGTCCTACTCTTTCTCTCTCACATGCTCAACTCCCCTCACTCCAAATCCTTTGACCGCTTCCCTCCTGGCCCTGGGAGGAGGTCAGAGGTGGAGATTATGCAGAGTCTGGGCCTAGGCCTGGGTGCTTCGCTGGCCTGAGGTTCAGCTGTCCCCAGAAACAGTTGAGGCAAGAGGGAGTCTCAAAATATCTGCAAAGTGTCCGAGGGACAGCTAACCTTTTGTCAGTTATTCTCCATCCATTTTCTATTTTCAGTCAAAGGAGTCCTTTTTAGATAGCTGTGAGGGCTGGGGATTTAGCACAGTGGTTAGAGTGCTTGCCTCTCAAGCACAAGGCCCGGAGTTCGATTCCCGGCACCAAAAAAAAATAAAATAAAATAAAGATAACTGTGAATTACTCAAGAAGGAAACGCAAGGGGGATGTGGGGACCTCAGGTCTAAATCCGGGGTGTTCTTCAGAGGTCCCCAGAAAGATAAACAGATATGCTTATGCAGACTGAGAGATCTACAGAGACGAGGGGTCATGCACTGGGGACTCGTCTAGAAGACCCAGCACAGGCCACACGCATGCTGTCTATGGGCAAAGTTTTCCAGGAGCAGGAAGTTCCTTGGTGAAACTCTTAGTCTGAGGCAGGAAGCTTGAGGTCCTGGGCCACCTGTGCAATTCTTGGGGTCTAACGTCTGGAGAACCCAGGTTCTGACGTCCAAGTGCAGGAGAAGAAGGTTGACCCAGCTCTAGGTAAGAGGACTCTGGTCTTGCCTCTGCCTGTTGGTTCCATCCAGCTCCCCTGGTTGGACGATATCCACTCACAGTGAGAGTGTGTGTCCCTGCCCGCTGCTTGAACTCAAAGGCCACATTCCCCTGGCACTGCTCTCCAAGATGCACCTAGACATGGTGTCTTCAGCTTTCTAGATTTCCTCAAGTCTGGTCAAGTGGACATTAGCGTCAGCCACCTTCCCTGCATTAGACTAAACCTCTGTGGCAGGTATGTCCTATGGTCTTCGTATACGTATGTCCACAGTCCTGTCCACCTGGGGGTCACAGAGGAGGAACCTCAACTTCTTGCTCTTCTGACACTGTGCCCACCATGGTGCCACACCAGATCTGGCTTCTGCTTTCGCCTGTGCCCCTCACCAGCACCCTCTCCGGGGCATGAACAGTACCTTCTGATGTTGGGGCTGCTCTCTCCTTGTGTGTGCTCTGTCCTGGAGCAGGATCCACACACCCTAGAAGAAGAGCAGCACGTGCAGCATTTCTGGAAACCAAGGCTGCTCCCTCTTAAACCTCTGCCCTGCTTCCGCCTGTCTAAACACATACATTGAAGATAAATATCCGCCTAAATATGTCAAAACATGTTGTCACTGTTCTGTGACAGTTTGGGGGAATATGGGATGTGGCAGCTGTTTCGATCTGTTATCTTTTTTTAGAAGTTGAGTTATTTTACCCACTGTAGGACAGTTGTGTGTTCTGGGAAGAGCGAAGTCTCCCCAGAAGCAACTCTAGAGACGCTGTTGTTAAACCTGCTAAATGATGCAGCCCCGCTCCACTCAGAGCCACTCGAATCTGAGAATCCCTTTAATTTGTAAACCTTACATAATTTGACTGCAGATGACAATATGTCACTTGTCAGTGCTTGATGAGATGTCAGTCAAGGCTTTCTGGCGGCAGATGCCTTGCCAATGGAGATGAAGGGCGGGGAAACCCGGGCGGGGGGAGCGTGGGCCTGCTTTGATGGGGCCTGTAAAAGGCCATACTTAAGACACAGCTGTGTTTCATCAGCTGTGTTAGCGCACTCACAGTGTAAGAAATTCAGAACTGATCTGCCATGTTGGGACCCAGCCATGCTGAGTAAGACCGAATGGGGCAAGCTTCACACAGTAGACCTGGCTCTATGTTAACTTCGAAAAGTTTTTGATAATTTAATTTTAAGCACTTTTTTTGTGTACTGAGCAATAAACAACTGCAATGGAAATCTCATTCAAATTGAAAAAAATACCTTGAAAATAAGTCTCAGTATTAGATTATAATAAGCCTGGTCTCCACGGTTTGCATCTTTCTATGTCTCCAGCTTTCTGCTAAGTGTACTTACGTTATCTCATTAAATACAAACTCGTAAGAAGTTTAGCAACTAATCTTAGACGTCTCTGCCAATTATGCTTATTTTTGTGGATTACTTTACAATATTTTTTAGTATTTTATTGTAGGGAGGCATCGGGTTAGGTTTAAAGCTTTGGAAATGAATGTGCCCATCTAGTGCTAGAAAAAGTGCATGTGTGAGCATGCGCCATTCATCGTAATAGGCTGCAAGGCTACATGTTAATAGTGAGGACCTTGTTGATCAAGTTCTAGCTTCGCCGCTGAGGCTGGCATGTCTTGGACAAGCTACTTTCTTGCAAAGCCCGAGGTTCTGAACCTATTAGAGTGGACTGATACTACATTTAATCTCACGGTACTGGTGAAGATTAAGTGATGTGATGTAAGCACTCAGTATCATTAATCGCTATCGATGCTGCAGTCAGTACCACCGAGAAGCGAGGATGGCGAGAGGGCATGAGCGCCAACCCGGCCCTAGAGCACACAGTACTGCCTCGGTGGTCTCCACTAAGAGACGAGCTTCACGTCAGAAAGTTTTCAGTGTTAATTGGCATCATTTTATTCTCGATATTGTGCTCATTATTAGCTATCTCTCTCCCCATAATTAAGCATAATAATTGCCTCTAGTGTTTGCTACTTCTACACGTATTGCTATGATTAGTGTCTGTGAACCTATACTGTTGCTTCTGTTTCCTGTTTAGGTATTTCCTAAGGACACGATCCTAGGAATGCTTTCCTGTTTTTGCAAACTTACAGAACAAATCTCCAATGCCATCCACAGTCACTTCACACAATCACTCTAAGTTTCCATACTGGTATTTCCTTTAAATTTGATGAGAGTGGTGGCATTCAAATCATGTCCAAAAGTCGTTTTAGTTTCTTTTGATTTGTCAGTATCAGTGGAAGCTCTGCAGTCAGGTCGTTTGCGGAAAGTGCAGCAGGAGCCCTGGGCGTCACTCAAGGGAGGGAAGTCAAGCATGAACGCTGAGGATGACGAGGTGGCCTATGAGGACACGGGGGTGAGGAGAGTGAGGAGGTGGCATGGTCAGGGCATTCTGCTTCTTGAGCATCAGAGAACTACTGGAGTTCAAGTGGTGGCATGAGCGATTTGGGAATGTGGAAATGAAGGGCGTGTGCATGGGACAGTCTAAATTGTGGTGAGGAAAGTCACCACCCACCACATAAAGGTGATGATGGGAACGAGTGTCAGAGTTGGAGCTGGGTTGCTGGCAGACAGAGGAGGGGTACGCTGAGAAACTAACTACTCCAAGGTTTGCTTGTGTCACTACTGACGTCAGCCAGAAGTAAGATAAAACCTGGGGTGGCAAGAGTCGAAAAACATGAGAGGGAGCCAGGGGTGAAAACGCTCAAGGGATGTGGGGCATTCACATGCTTATTTGTAGACAGCACGGAGGAGGCAGGAGGAGCTTGACTCCAAGGACAGGAGTCACAGAAGGCGCATGAAGGGAGGAGCAGAAGTCATCTAGAATGGCAGTGTCCTGCACAGGGAGCTCTGTCCTGCGGTCGGCCTGCTGGAAGGTGGCACGCGGGCTACAGAGGGACACTTACTCTTGGAGAGGACTCGACACCCTGGAAAGTATCCAGCTTTCCACCTCAGTGCAGGGTTCAGCCTCTGGGCCAGCCTGGCGTGCACCGAACAGACAGGAATCATCTCAGACCACATATAAATGATACAGTCGCTGTTATGTAAGTAACAAGACTACTTCTTAATATGTTCACTTGTAAGTTATCTTACATAATAACCCAAGTCCAAGTCTCAGGATGGAAGAAGTAAACTTGCATTGCCTGCTAAACAATAAACACTGTCTTTTCAGCACACACTCATGTGGGGAGGCTGAAATGATGTTCATGGTGATCGCCACGTCTCACTCCCAAGTCACACAAACACAAGGAACACCTTTGCCTGCGCCCGTGTGCAGGCACAGGAGGTGGGGTCAGCCTGAGGGGGTTGCCTGAGTATGCCTAAAAGTCACATGACAGTGTCACAACTTTGTGGCCTTTTGTGTCCCTTTACTAGTTGTCCAGCTGCACTAGAGGAAGACGGTGGGAGTCTGTCTTTTATAACTGACCTAGAGTTTCAGAGGACCTGGAGTTGAGAGGGGTGGGGTTTGAGAGCTGGTAAAGAGCAGTGTGCAGATCTTTGTATGGGGAAAGGTGAGGGATAAAGCCTGATTCCAGAGACCATCTCCTGGTGGACTCAGGCCTAGAATAAAGCTGGTACAATTCCATGAGCCAGCGGGATGGGGATGGAATAGGGAAGGTGCAGGTCTTAGACACTGGAGCTCAGAGGGTGGGAGCCTGGGAGGGCCGGCCCAGTGCTAGTGCTGGGACCCTGCTGGTGACTCCCATTTCCTACCCAGGAAGGAGAGTCTAACCCAGAGCAGCAAACATTTTAACACAAACAATCGCATGCTCAGCAAGTATCCAGTAAGCTGCTACACAGTGTCCCCTCTGCCAGTTTGAAGAAAGTCTTAGAGCATGTTACCAAGTCGTTAGTATTTGTCCTCATGGCTACTTTTGGCAGTCCCAGACACCCCAGAGGCAGCAGCAGTGCTTTGTACAACCCCCCCCCCCCAATCACCTGTGGTCAAATGCTCAGGCTGTATCTCCCATGAGGGCCTCAGGAAAGCTCAGCTAGCCAAAGCCTCCCTCAGACCTCAGGACCCAGTTGTGTGAGGGACGCTGAGCACCTGCAAGGATTTTACCGTTACTATCCATTTCGCCTTCACAACAGCGCACCGGAGAACACCATTATTGTTTCCATTTATAGAAAGCAAAAAAGGAAGGTGGCACAGAGAAAGTCACGACTTTGCGAAAGAGCCACCCAAGCAGGCGCACAACCTGGTTCAAACCTAGACAGTCAGACTCTGGTCTTTTGCTGGTAGTGATATTCTCCGTGGCCTTTATGGGAAGCACGTCAAGCTATGTCTCTCAGTGTTATGAGCTGGACGCAGTATTGGATATGTGTGTGCATTTCCTATTTCTCTTCCAGACATTTTCCCTACGATTTTAAAAATTGATAGGAGACTCTGCGCCCAGTCGTCAGCCCTTCTCTGTGTGAACACAGCAACGCTGGGCCTCCTGGAGCCCTGCACGTGGAAACGTGTTGGCTGAGCATAGCGCACAGCTGGCTGTGCCTTCCCTAATGATGGATTTGTTGCCGCATATATGGTGGTTTCAATTTTCCATGATAGATATGGCAACGTTATGCTTCTGGATCATGTTTTATTCTGTGTTTTGAATTATATCTGTGATATAAATTCCTACTAAATTTTATACCCAGGCAAGGGATATATTTTAAAGTTCAGAATAAAACTTCTTTTTTTACAAGTTTGAAATTCCTCAAGGAAAAATACAAACCACTGCACTTTGATTTCTGCTTACATTAGAGCTATTCTTCCTACTTACAGACATCTGTAGATTTGAATATATCTTTATTAAATTTCTTATCTATTTCTTGGACTAACTCGAAGGCAGTCAGACTTCGTTTAGCTGTCCAATCTTCCAAATGCAAGATTTTGTAAAAACTCAATATAGGAATATATATTAAAAATAATTGCTAAGAGCAATTCAGAGTGAAGTCCAAAGCCCATCCAAACTGATGCTATTTTGGTACTTGGAACCTCTAACTCATCCACTTGGAATTTCCAGGAGCTCAAATTTTAATATACTTGGGGCTGGGGATTTAGCTCAGTGGTTAGAGTACTTGCCTAGCCAGCCCAAGGTCCTGAATTCAATTCCTGGCACCAAAAAAAGAAAAAAAATTAATATACTCAATCATCTGATTATATAGTAATACCCACTGTTCCTTTTTTAGAAATTGCTGAATGCTAACTGCTACCATTGAGTAGTTACCCAGCAGTTTGAAACTAAGTTCATTTTTTGTTCTGCATAATTAGTGAACAAGATAGTATTTTATTTAGATACCCATATTTTTCACATTCCAAATTTGAAAGTTTTCACCAATACAATGCAATAAAATTAGTATTATATCTGAAAATATATTTTCATTTATTAATATCTATGAAATGAAAGAGTTTCTATTTTATTAATATATATAGGAGTGTATCATTGACATATAGGCCGGGATTTAGTTAAATGGTCACCTATTTGTTTTAATATGTTTTACATTTTAGCTATGATTTGTAAATTTTCATCAGGTACTTATCAACAGAACTTGAAGTAATTCTTCCAGTTGTCCTGCATTTTGTTCATAATTACATTTTTTTCTAGTACTGGAGATTGAACCCAGGACCTTTGAGCTAAGCTACATCCCTGGCCCTCTTCTTAAAATGCCTCTCTCTTTACTCTCTCTCTCTCTCTCTCTCTCTCTCTCTCTCTCACTCTCTCACTGTGTCATTATTTTGAGATAGCCACTGGCTCAAATTTCCTGCCTTAGCCCCTCAGACTGCTGGAATGAGGGGTGTGTGCCACCATGTCCGGCTCATAATTACTTTTTATTAGTCTTTTGCTTTCTCTGTCTACTTTGACGTTATCTTCTCCTGAAATTTCCCCTCTGCTCTGGTGAACGTATAAAAAATACAAACCAGAAAGTTCCCTGGTCTTATGTCCTCTATTTGTTACAGACAAGTGACCAAAGCAAACCAGGAAACACAGTCCTCCCCTAGGTTGCTACAACTAGAAAACTTTATTCTCCATGATTCATTTTTGTCTGAAATACCACTCCAGTAAGTCTTGCTTCAGTTCCTAGAGATTATTCTTTTTTTAAACTTCATAATTGAAATGAACTTGCTTCCCTCATTTTGTTCTGAGACAGGATATACTCTGAGGCCAAGCATAGCCCGAGAAATACTTTCATTTTATCTCTTTGACTTCCAATAAGTTTAAGTGAATGGAAGCTCATTTATCATCATCTAAAGAAATTTCAGTAGTCATTCAGAAAGATAGCAAGAGGGAGGGAGAAACTGGGGAAGGGAGGAAGGGAGGAAGGGAGGGAGGGAGGAAGGGAGGAGGGAAGGAAGGAAGGAAGGAAGGAAAGACACACTTTGATACAGTTTTAGGACTACTGTGAGGAAACTGGACTCAAAGGCCACGTGGTGAGGACAGTTCGTAGCCCTGCACTGTGTGCTTGTCAGGGGCCTGGACAGCAGATCTGGGGTTCTACTTTCAGGAACGCAGGGCCGCCGGGCAGCTGGAGCGGGTAGGAGGTGTGGAGAGTCCTATGCGCCCCTCTCCTGTCCCCTACTGCTGTCTCTCCTTGACCTCTTCCCAAACCCCCAGCTTTCTGAGCAGACTGCAGAGAGCCAGGACTGCAGACGCTGTGTTCTGTCTGCTGAGTATTTAACGTTTCCAGTGAAACATGCGCCATTGAGGAGAGATGATGTGGTCATCATTTCACAGTGTACATGTGCACAGAGTCACTTGTCAACTTAAAATGTGCCCTTTTTATTCGTCACTCACCCCCAGGAAGCTGGGAAAAAGATCAGTTAGTTCCTTGCATGTGTACATGTGTGGGCCGGGCTGCACACCTGGCAAACAGCAGCAAGAGAGGATTGTCACAGGACGGCCATAAATCTCTTAAGTCTAGCTTTGAAACTCCTATATGGAAATTTCCAGGAAAGTATCTGTTTTTAGTATTTTATTTATTAATGCATATTAGAAATACTGTTTAGTATTTATTAATAACCTATTCATATATTTCATATTTTTGTAGTTTTTCTGTAATAGGTCCAGTCTGCATTCTGAAATTGCATCTTAGCAATTCTAAACTTTCACATTTGAAAATGTAAATTGTCTTATGAAAGAATTTATTGTCCATCTGCCACATATTTATTTTTCGTCAGCATACTAATCCTACAGTGAGAAATGTGTTAAATAACCATCATAAAGCTATGATAATTTTACTGATTTTTATGTCCTCCTAAAGAGCTGAAGTACATTAGTTTAGAAAATTTAATAGCTATTTCCCTACCGAATTCATTGTTCAATTTCCTAGGTTCTCTTAAATGGAAAACAACTGGGTAATGGGGATAGGGAGAGATGCGAGGAGTGAGAGGGAAGAGAAGTAAAAAGGGTCAAGATGTGCTGTGTAGATGGTCCAAGAAAAATTTAAATTCCAAAAATGGAAACCATTTTCAAGTGCTTCAAGGAGTCTAGTTCCTTCATTTGCTGTATGTAAACAGATTTAGAGAAATAACATGGGTATTATCTCTATATTTTTATAAATTAAATAGGGCAGAATTTCCATGATCAGTTACTAAATTTGGCTCAAAGAAAGTCTACTACAGAATTTAGGAGAGTTTTATTACCTCTTGCTCAAAAGGCTGTGTGTCATTTTATCACATAGAACTGGGAAAAGAATGACTTACAGTCAGCTGAGTAAATTTTTTTCGAGGAGAAGTAATATTGTCCCCAGAGAACACGAGAATGTCTGGAAACTTTTCACTTGCCTCATGTGGGTGAAGTTCTTGGCAGTTATTGGCCAGAGGCCGGGATGCTATTCAGCTTCCTTTAAACCATGACAGCCACCTACACAAGGTGTCCCCAGATGTCAACGGTGCTAAGCTGAGAAGCTGGGCTCTAAGCCCGAGCTCATATGTATATATTTACTTTTTGAACTGATGCATAAAAACATAAAATTACACAAATTATTGGGATACCAGGTGGTTGATATATATATATAGATATATATATATATATCTATATATATACCTTTTTTTCAATGCATAAAGCAGCTTAAACATAACTATTTCCTCAGACATTTATCATTCCTTTATGGTGAAAACACTTAAAACCCTTTCTCCTAGCTTTCTAAATATGCGCTATCATTATCTATATTCAGCCCACCATGCAGGACCTATTTCCTCTCTGCCCCTCTCAGGACCCAACGCACACCCTCCCCTGCCGCTGCCCTCCGTCGGGCTGCTCTGTGGGGCCAGCTACTTTAGACTCCACCATGAGTGAAATCATGTAGGACTTGACTTGCCGTGTTAGGCTTATTTCACCTCAAATAATGATTTTCAGTGATCTTAACAGAATGAGTCCATCCATGTTATCATGAGTGAGAAGATCTTATTCTTTTGTGACTAAACATCTTCCTCTGAGTTGAGTATGCAAACCATGTTTTCTTCATCCATTCATCTGTTGAGGGACACGTGCTGTCTCCATTATTTGGCTATTGTGAATACTGCTGCAATATACCAGGTGTCTCTTGCACACATTGGTCTCATCTCCTTTGGACATGCACCCTATAAGTGGATTGCTGCGTCACGTGGTAGCTCTGGTTTTAATCTTTTGAGGACCCTGCCTGTTTTTCATAATGCCTGTACCTATTTACATTTTTACCAGCAGTGTGAAAGTTCTCCCTTTCCTCTGTTCTGCTGACAGGTGTTATCTTTAGTTTTTGATAACAGCTATTCTTGGTGGAGTATAGTGATATTTCACTGTGGTTTTAATTTACGTCTCCCTCTTGATTAGTAGAAAGCATTTTTCACATGTCTGTTGTCCATTTTTAGATCTTCTTTTGAGAAATGTCTGTTTACATGTATTACCTATTTTAATAGACTTATAATTTTTTACACTGGACTTTTGGAGTTCCTTGTCTCCTGGATATTGAAATATTATCAAATATATAGTTTGAAAACATTTTCTCCCATTCTCTAGGTCATTTCCTCACTATGAAGATTATCAGGGAATCTCTGGTACCTTGAGTTGGGATGCGATGAAGATGTTTAAATTTTCAGGAGCAGCTTGTCCATAATGATCAGCATGCTGGGGAAGAGAGAATCGGTGTGAGACAAGTCAGAGGATGGAAAATCGAAACGAGTTAATATATAGAGACATGTGCAACTCACATCTCTATACTTTTCTAGCCCCTTTCTCCAAGAGAGGACTTTGCGGTCCAGACTTGGGCAGAACCAGGGTGTTTGGGAGGAGATTCAGGATACAGAATGAGGTGGTGGGAAAGTCAGGCAGAAAGTGAAGAATAGTGATAAAGTGCGTAGTAAGTATTCAGTCCATTCGTGAGCAACAGGTACAAAACCATTCCGGAGCCTCCCCGATGGTTTGTGGATTACACATTGGAAGTGTCCAGCGAGCAAAGGGAAGTGGTGGGACTTGTGCACCAACCAGGGTGCCTGCCGGCGCAGGCACACAAGCATCGCGGCAAGGTGGCCCGGCAGTCACGTGCTGTCTGGCCGCTGGAGGAGGAGGCGGCTGAGCGGCCATCTGCGAGCTGAGCTGGCGCCGGACGTGGGCCCAGGCGGAGCGAGCGCTCCTCCGCTGAGATGCATGCCGAGCCCCGCACACTGTTTTGTTTTTTCTCTTTTTATTTTTCGGGGGGAGGCGCTGGGGATCGAGCTCAGGGTCTTGCTCTTGCGAGGCAAGCGCTCTACCCTGAGCTGAATCCCCCCTTTTTCCCTTAAATTTAGCTAGGTGCTTGCTAAATTGCTCAGCGTGGCCTTGAACTCAGACCTCACAGCCCTCCTTCCTCAGCCTCTTTAGTAGCCGAGATAGATATGTCCCACCAAGCCCGTTTAAACATACTGGAGAACTATATTAAAAAATAGTGAAAAGCAGTAACTAAAAAATAGTAGCATTCTCGGGTTCTCTAGATAAACAGAAAAATAGTACATTTTGAGGTTTTCTAGAAAATATAAGCAACATGAATCATAATATAATTTGTGATAACTACTCATGATTATCTCCTAATTTTATTGTTTCATTTAAATGAAATAAAATATTGTGCCATCCTTATCTACACGTGTAGATTGAAAAGAGGAGGCTTGTGCTATTGCTCTACCCACTCCTATTTCACCCCTAGATTGAAGACAAGGAGATATATCAAGTCCAAGCCAAACATTTGCAAAGTATCACTTTTCTTTTTTATGTTCATGACTTTCATTCATTGAACTAAGGAAGGTTTTACCCATTAAACTATTCATTGATTTTTAAAAATTGAAGGACTTTTAAATCACTCATGAAACTACAATTGCTTTAAGTTTTCTGCGCTTCTCTCTGTGTTCATTCTTAACTCCGTGTTATGTGTGTATGAACTTGGATATCATTTACTTTGTCTTGCTTGTTCACACACTTTTTTGCTTTGCAATCAATTGTATTGATTAGTTTTAATGTTACTTAGTTGATCATGGAATTTTGTTTCATGATTTTCTTAGTTTCTCAGTTGATGGATTTTTTTCCCTTTAAATAATCAAAAACTTACTATTCACAACTGTGAAACAGGGACAATCACAAAAATTTTCTGCTACTCTTTTTTAGATGATTAAGTAAATAATGCCACGTAAAGGGTGTAGCACAAAATGTAGACTCCAAACATACTCAATAAGTAGAAGACTGAAAACTGCATAATTTGCCAGAATATACAAACACAGTCATTATCCCTCTAGTCATAACCAAATTGCCCAGTTTCTCATTAATACACACTGAAATTAAGGACGTAAAATAGTTCAAGTTTTACTCTTGGCTACCATACATTTTCAAACTCTTGCTTTGTAATGGACTTTAGACGATATTTCACTATTGTTTTAAGTTGAATGTCTATGATAAAAAGAGTGGCTGAATCTTTGCCAAGATAATTTTTTTTATTAACTCTGGAATTCATCTTTAAGTTGTTATTGAACTCTTTTTCATGGATCTTTTTGCATCTTATTCTTAAAAATATAAATCAAATAATTATAAATAATATCTCTTTCCTGTGATGTTGCAAATATTCTTTTTCATGGTATGTTTTTATTTTTTTTTAACTCTGTAGTATGTCTTCCATTTTATTATTCTCCTTTTCTTTATTCTTATTTTTATTTTTTAAAATTTTATTTACTAAGAACATGTATTGATACATTGTATACATAATGATCACATTCATCAAAGTTAATTTGTACCTGTTTTCTATACAATGGAGTATTACTCTGCCATAAAAAGGGATAAACTTGAGACATTTATAGGTAAGTGGATGCACTTCGAGAACATACTCTTCAGTGAAATAAATCAGACACACATGAGTACATATCGAATTGTTTCTCTAACATGAGAAACCATAAGTGTAAATAAGGACAAATTCATGATATGTTTTAAATTTTAGTTTTATACATTGTATTTGTTTTGAAACAATATTGCATGGGTACACTGGTTCACTTTAAAATTATTTTGTTTCAACAGTGTCTGTCATCTTTATTTACTTGAGAAAATGGCACTGTCTCTGATTATGTTGTCATCTATTATTTTGTACCTTAGAACATGTTAACTTATGTACAATCTGTTTATGCAAGACTTGTAAGACTTTCTGAATTTTTTTCAAATTCCCACTCCCTGAATTCAGTTTATTTTGTTAAGCAACGCCTTCTTCCCTTGTTAAATGCTAAATTATGAAAGTGTAGGTATCTGTTTCTAGTCAGCACGAACTTTGTAATTCACTGATATTTTGGAGGAAAGTAATGTAATATCTCTGGCAGCCACCTGGAAGATAAATTCACAACTAAATATGATTTGAGAAATTAATCAGTTGAGTAATTAATTAAAATTAACTGATTAATGTTTCCAGGTAAAACATACTTCAGAAACTCCTTATTCTGTCGCACTGTTTAAAAACTAAACTCGTCAAAGATACGCCTAAATCTAACCCTGGAACAGATTAATTTACACTTAAAAGCATACTTCTCAGTGATGATCATAGATGGACTTCTCCAGATGTGGCTGTGTATTTAGATGTGCAGAACATTGCAGTTTAGAAAATAAAATCTCTTACAAAAATCCTGGAAGTTCTGACAGACCTACTTTTGCAGCAGTGACCACCCTTGACTCTAACCTCACATTCTACACTAAAGATGACTCTGTGGTTTACGTTTTCATCAAAACGAGCGCTAGAGAGTATGTACGTGTATTTAATCGAAATGTTCGACACTTGGAGAAGATACCAGTCTGCTTACCTTGTGCTCCATGACTTTCCATGTGAACACGTTGGGGACGATGCCGACACATCGGGCGCCTACTCAGCTGGCCTCATTCTAACTGCAATGTTTGTTGAATGTCCTCTGAGTGTGACGGCGTCTACCAAAGAAAACCTGAGTGGTGGGGAAAGTGCAGTTTTCCTCCTCTCTTAATTTGCTTTATCTGTCTCTTCCATTTTGTATTGATTTTCTATCGTTTTGTCTTCGTATCATGTACTCCTGTTGCCGGCTAAGTTGCCGTAAAACCTTCCCTTGTGTCCACCCCACTCTGGAGTCCCTAAGCCAGGGCTCCCCGTTGTCCAGCAGGCCATGGGCCTCCGTGACCTGCTCACTCAACCAGCGAAGTCTCAGAGGACACAGACACTGGATGTAGAGGTGACAGGGGAGGTGATTCAATTGGGCCACTCTGGTGTGAACATGGAAGGTGGACACACTGCCAGGAGCCACTTAATGAGACCTGGAAGTCCACTGCCAGATGACAGATTTGAAATAATAAAATGATCTTGTACCAGCTGGTCTACCCACTCTTGAGCCATGGTGGAAGACTGCACCCCAGCCCCATGGAGTTAGCCATTGGTGTCCCTAGAGCTGGCCGTTAGCATCTCTAGAGCTGGTCATTGGTCTCCCTGGAAGTGACCATTGCTATCACTGAAGATGACCACTGATGTCACTAGAGATGGCCATCAGCCTCCCACACAGCGCAATGCAGGGGTGGTGGAGGCCCGCAGGCCCCAGGACCCTGCTGTGATGTGCAGACTGCTCTCTGGTGGGCGCTGTGGATTCTGGCAAATGGATTTAATGTTACCTCTTCACTCGAGATTACTGGGATGTTTTCCCAGAAGAATCCAGTTTAGCTGCTTATTGTACATGCTCTTAATCTGTGCTTCCACCATCCTGTACACAGAAATATACCAACTTCCCAGCCCTTTAAATCATACACAGTTCTTCAGTGCACAGATCGCCTTGAAGACACTTTGAATGAAACTGTATCAATATTTTCCACTCCAAAACTTTGGAAGGGGCATTTGTATGCCAACAAGTTGGACTACTCAGGAGTTGTGCAGCCTCAGAAGTTGTATTTAAGTTAATAACTCTCTCCCCAGCCATCCAACCATGGCCCTGGATTCCAATGACAACTAAGTCTGCTCTTTGATGATATTTCATTTTTTTACATAGTAAAAGTGTTACAACCTTTTTTTGCTTTGCAACTTCTCTTATACTGAAAGAACTTCAATTTGCAGAATACAGTGAAGTCAGGGGAAAAAAAATATCAAATGTAAATACTAGGAAAGTGTTTATAGTATGTTACTGATCATGTATGTGCATATGAAATATTCATGCATGTAAAATATCACTAGATGGTTTTCCATAAGTAAATTTGTTATATATTTACATTCATATATAATTTAATTACTACTAATTAAGTATATGTCTCAGTTAATCTTGTCTACCTCATCTCCCTGTGAAAAGATTTACACTTGTCTCAGGACTAACAGAGTAAACTACATCTCATTTTTTATTGTCAAATTTATCTGCCTTTAACACAGTCCAAGAAAGCTGCGATTTCACTCCTACACTGACCGTTAAGTTAATAATGCAATTTAGCTGCAGGTCTTCGGTGAGCTCTCTGGTAGAGCTAACTGAGCAAATTGGAATGGGCCCTTTTCCAGATCACCCCATTTTATGTTCAGAGCATATTTGTCCTGGTTGGGGGCACCCTCACCCCTGCGAGCGCCCGGAGACACAGCGCTGTCTCTGTCCTCTGTCCCTGCAGCCGAAGGCGCGTGTGGAGGAACCTTGCGGGGCACCAGCAGCTCCATCTCCAGCCCACACTTCCCCTCGGAGTACGAGAACAACGCGGACTGCACCTGGACCGTGCTGGCTGAGCCGGGCGACACGATCGCTCTGGTCTTCACCGACTTTCAGCTGGAGGAGGGGTACGACTTCCTGGAGATCAGCGGGACAGAAGCGCCGTCTATATGGTAAGTCGGGGCTGGGGCCGCGCGCTACCCGCGTGTGCGCCAGAGCCCGGTGGGCGTGGTCGGCTGTTTCTTTGGACGACCTCTTGCCAGCATGAATGTCCACGACTTGACTCCTCTTCGCCGTGACTCATTTCAAAGTTTGCAGTTTGCCTTCCCATTGGTATGTGGCCCTGGAGAAGCCACCTGTGTGTTTGAATTTTTTCTGACATCATGCTGGTTTCCTGAAGCCACACAGACGGTGGCAGCTGAGGGACCGCGGTAGTTGTAGATTTGGTGTGTGGCAGATTGACTGTGAAGAGTGTTCAGACTGCGGAGTTTCTTTTACTCCTGCATGCAGAGTCTGCTGCAGATCTGTGGTGGCATATTCCTTTTCCTCCATAACCAGGGTCCCTGTCCTGGGGCTCCCACGAGGTGTTCCAGACAAAGCTGGTGAAAGTGAAGATGAGCCATTGTGCACACAAAGTCGGCAAGGGGTGGTCCGCTCTGGGGTGTGTGAGGAGGCGCAGACCGAGAAGGTGGTTTCCCCACTGCGGCTGGTCGCGTTGGTGGTGTTGGCTTCCGGGCAGCAAGGGCTGTGTCGGCAAGCACACAGGCGTTTAGATGAGACGGTTACAACAATAAGTGTCTGAAGATTTAAACTGTATCTCTAATTAATTCAGTTGTTGTGAGTTGAACTTTTGTTTTAATTACATGGTTTTTGTACTTTAGTACTGCTTCAGTTTTCTACTGCAAATCTTGACCTGTGAGAAAATTTGGAAGTAATGTACTCAGGGTGGAGGGATTGCAGAGAAAAGGGGGGCTGTCCCTGCACAAGTGGATGAGAACGTGCCAGCTAGAGAGGATCGCAGGGAAAAGGCGGGCTGTCCTTTCATAGGTAGATGAGAAATGAAAAGAATAGTTGCAAATATTTCTAGAGGAAAGGTGAGCTATCTCTTCATCGGTAGGTGAGACACTGGGAAGAGTGGTTGTAAATATTTCTGGAGGTTTGAGTTTTCATTTCAGTACACAGATGAAATGATAAGTATGCCAGATGTGAAACTCATTGAAATTGAATTGAGTTTTATTTTCCCAAAGCTCAAAGTCAACAGCAGAGTATGTATTCATGGATAAATCCCTTCCTTTCTTGGGTTTTATTTTTCTAATGATTAATGATATTCCAATTAGAGAAAGAAAATACAACACATCTCTATCACCAGGGTCTTTGATTTAATTGACTCACACTGAACAATATTTTTAGGTTACCCTATAGACCTATGTGCGTATTTTATGTAGTTTAATCATTGGAGCATTTATTGAAATTACTGTGTCACCCATCTTGTGTTGTTTGCCATCAGAGTTACTGGAGAACAGCATTTACCTGAGAGTCAGGGATAGACCTGGATTCCATCCTGGGTTCTTCCTCTAACCATCTCAGGACTTTGCACCGTTTGTGTAAAGAGAGGCTGGGCTAAAGTTTATCTTTTTAAAATTGATTCATTATACATCTACCGAGTGCCTGATTTCTACCAATCTTTGTAAGAGAAGCAAATGATCCAACATACATCTAACTTTAAAATGACATTTTGATTTTGTAAAATTCTTGAAGTAGAAAGTAAATGGCCAAGGAGCTCAGAGATTCCAGGGTTAACAGTAAACGCTGCACTCCTGAGAATTCTATAGGTGGTGGGTATTGAGTGAGGGTCTTGCCAGCCAGATGTCAGATTGGGAGAGAGGTCAAAAAGAGAAAGGAAATAAGTTAGTGTTTTGGAAATCTAGTGATGAATTTTGCCAAACAAACTTACTTTTGTAAAAAAAAAAAAAAAATTAAAAAAGGGCCGTGGATGTCAAAGCAATGTCTGAAATAAAAATAGGCGATATCAACGAAAATGAAGAAATGATGCTCACTCCTGGATACAAGGACCTCCTGCCACCCAGGCAAACTCAAGTCCACTGGTCCTTACTTCACAGGAGAATTGGGAGTTAAATGACACTATTTTACTTAATTTTGCCCATTTCCTCTCCCATCTCTATGGAGTCTTCTCCTAACCGCCATTTTCTGTTGCTCAATCTCTAATTCTGTCTTCCCCTACACACATCCCTGAATGGCTTAAATGGTGGGCTCACACAGCTGTGAGGAGGGGCCTTGGAGTGCTGAAAGGTGTGTTCGCTCTGTGCTGGTGAGTGGAGCACCAGCCCGAGGGCTGAGAGCGGCAAGGCAGATTGCTGTTGTAGACGCAGCAAAGATGTCAAGTCACCTGGGAAATGGCTCCTGGCATCCTGGGGCTAGGTTCAGGCTCGGATGAAGGCTTCTTCCAGGTCTCTGTAATATCCCAGATACTATCCAAGAAAGATGGTGGCAAGTTTCCCAAGGGAACTTTGACCCTGCGTGCCTTCTGCTCCAATTGGTCAACCCACTCTCTTTGCAGAGCATGTTTGAACACACGGAGCCAGGCTCCTCCTTCAATCTGACATTGACATATATTGTATGCCGTGCTGGATGCATAAGCCCAGAAGCATCACTGATACTGTTATTAACGATTCTGTCTGTGAGCATGGGAGGGGAGCCTGGTATGGACACAGTAAGAGATGGCAGAGCCCCCACCGAACTTGGCAGAGGTGGGACATAGCACAGGCACAGGGCCCTCCTCACGGTGCCCTCTTATCTGGGCTGGGTCTGAGCATTAGTTGCAGTGGAAAAGCATCGTTCCTCAGGTGCAGATCGGACCTAAGCATTCTCCAGGTTCAGGATGTGGAGTCGAACACCACGGGGGGACCAGCCAATTACCGGCAGTCAGTCCCGGACCCCATCAGGACACAGCAGGGACAGGGCAGTGGTTGGGTTTTTTGTTGTTTTTGCTTTCGTTTGTTTGTTGTGACTTTGGTGATATTTAGTACTTATAATTACAAAAAGATGTCTGGCCATGGCTGTGACTAAGATTACTTCTCTGTGGAGCTCTTAGATTTCAGTTGCTCTTCAGTAGACAGTAAAGGGGAGAGAGGTCTTCCCACATGACCATCGAAGTTTACAGGAGCACATTTAAAATATAGAACAGGATAATGGAAGCAGCCTTTCAAGATGCACATAATGTGGCTTATCTTGAAAACTATTATTTTACCATAATTTTAGTGACAGTCTCTGAAACGTTTAGTGGCCCAGATTGCTATATTTAAAAGATTTACCCATCCTGGAACTGCAAGGACAATACGAAGGAGCACCGTGGGTGGACATGACCCCTTCTCGATGGCAGGCTGGCCGCGGAGCTGCAGGGACTGTTGATGGCCGGGAGCCACTGAAAGTGCCACACATGTAATTTTCCAATAATCTACTTTAAAAAAACAGAATATACAAGCAAGAGCACTTTCAGAAGAAGCTACTCAGAAAATTGTTAAGAACAATAATAGGATTGGCTTTATGTTCGTTAAATTTGAAGTGAAATTAACAATTCAGCTATGTTTTGTGTGGGGGTTGCCATGGCTACGGTGGAGGCGGTCTAAATACAGCACATGATGTCATGTGCCCAAATCATCTGTATATTAAATGAGGAGAGGTTAGTGATTAAAACCTGACCAACTGTACGTGTACAAGATGAGACTGATGTTTTTAACTAATCAGATTTAATTTTGCGTAGATTGGCTTCCTGTCAGTATCCTACTCTAACTGAGAGCCGCAGTTTCCAGTTCACTATGCAAGAGGCTAGTAATTATGCTTTTTCTTGCAATTAAGGAGAAATAAAGCACGTAGCAGCAAAACTAGCCACACATTCTTCTTTTTCCCTGAAGTGATTTGGTGGTGCAGCCTATAACTCGTAATTCTGGAACTATCAAAAAGAACGAAAATCGATTTTATATCAGTGTTAACCTACTATGGGTTCTAAATCAGGATGTGACAGTGAACGGCATTATTAAGGTCACATTGTCTGGGCAGGGACTCAGGGAGCAAGCGTTTACTGTCTTCACTAACAAGAACAATCGGTCCGTCCGCTGCTGTGCAGAGAGGGGAGTGAAGAACACCAAGTGCGCTGTAAGTCCATCTGAACCTGGCTGGCCGCCCGCTCTGGCCATCTGTGCAGGGCCCGGCACCCTCACCTGGGCTCAGACTCCTGCACCCGCCCCGAGCCCCGCGTCCTCCCCAGCCTGCCCCGGATTGCTGAGCTGCACTCCTCCGCGTGGAAACCCACGCCAGCCAATCCGATGTCAACTACATTCACATAACGCAGGAGGGACACGGGGATGATGGAAGAGAGCTGTAGGTGTCAAGCAAGTAGAGCCGACAGGTGCCCAAACCTCCGTCCTGGGACGCTTCAGCAATGAGGAATGTGAGACTGCTTCTAGGCAAACTGGACTGAACTTGCATATCCTTCTGAGGGGCTCTGTCCCTCCTTGAGCTTTGAGGCTACAGTCCTGTCTCTCACTGAGCGGCGTAACTCCCCACCTCGCCTCTGCCACCTGACTGGGCACTGTTACACCCTGTGGGACAAAGCAGACGGAAAAGAGCACCCCTGCGTCTTGTTCCTGTTAAGGCGGCACAATTTCATTTTTAAGTCGATCCAGTCGGTGTCTGGCGAAGGCAAAACAAGACTTCAGAGAAGCTGGAGAAGCCGAGTGAGCTTTAGAGAACACTGGAAGGGTCAATTACCACCCACAGTGTTTATCCAACTTGTCGCTTAATTGGTACTCCACTTTGTGTGTATTTAATTTCTAATGAGGAAGGTTGTAGAGGCACAAGGTGAGCAACAGACTTCTTGAAATCCATCCTCCCTCTCACCCACCCTAAACCAAAAGATAAGGCACCTGCCCTCCTCCCCGTGATGCTTTAACTGCTTGTTTTGCATTTGTTTACAGAAGATTTGCAAAACCAGCCTGGAAAGCTGCTGCCTGTTCGCAGCCCAGCTTCCTCTGATGCTAACGTTGTGTACCACCAAGACATAATTAAGAAGCTAACAAATTAGCACCGACACAGGCTGCTAAGGAGCTTGTGGGCCTTTCCCTGGACGTCTGCAGCTACTCCCAAGTCCTTTTTCAGTTTCCTGTGTGCATCCGGGGACCTAAATTGCGTTTGTCTCTGATCTTTTGGCCTCCGCCACCTGTCTCTGTGCTTAGCATTCGTTTGTCTGAAGATTTCGACCTACTTCCTGTTAACAAGGATGTCTCACCACATTATTTGGGAAAAACAAGGACACCTTTTCAGGGACTAAGGGGTTGAGAAGTATCAGTGCTCCCACACACTGAGCTGCGCTTGTTTCTCTCCTATTTTCCGTCTCCAAGTTGAATTCACTACTGTGGTTGTATTTCACATACTTTGTGAAGTAAACTTGGAAACATTGTTATGGAAGCAACATAAGCAAGAAGAAACAAATATCATATAGATACAAACATATCTATATAATTTCTCCTTGTCCTCAACCTCTGCATACTATGTAGAGGACTAAGAACATGGATAACATACATGTTTTCATAGCTTCTCCTAAGGTCTTCTTTTAATCAAAGTATATATTTTCCCCAAAATTCTATGAAATATATTTTTATGAAAGTCGTTTTGCATAATAATGTTCACTATTGGCTTCCTACCAGGCAAATGTAATCAATGTCCATTACTGCTACTTGGAGATACAATCAAGCCCATTTCATAAGTGAGAAAAATGGCTTCAGAGATGTTAAATAATTGCACATCACCACTAGCAAGCAGCAAAAGGAATTTGACACCGTAACAGGCCACATTTCTTCTTTCATTTCAACACATCACGTTCTCCTTTCTTAACCAGCTTTTAGCCAGGAAGGTGGATGTGCCATGGCTGGTGCCCACTGTGGTCCAGAGCCTTCCCGCAGCCAGAGCGTGCTGCCACTTCTGATTCGATTCCATCTCTCCGGTATGGTCTCACCTCGCACCACGCTGAGTAGCTCCCTTCTGGTGTGATCAACTACGAAGTCATATCATAAACATAGCACTCGCTAGACATGTGTATTTACGGAATAAATATAATAAAAGACTCTATGAGTCTTCTAAAATTAGGAATGAATAACAGGACTGGGCTTACCATGAAGATACCAGCTGACAATGTGAATAGTCATGAGATTCCCACCACTTGATCTCATTTTATTTAAAAATGCATTTTTGGTATGTTATTTAATGTATAGGCAATAAAAAAAAATCCCCCTTTTAGGAATTGGATTTTATCTTCCCAAAATCCAAATTCCTAAGGTTTTCGGTCTCTCTTTTTGTATGTGGCCCTTCATGCAAGAGAACACCAGCAAAATACTACAAGGAACACTGTTAAATAAATGTGCCTACTAAAGACACAGTCCTTTTATATAGGAGTGAGTGGCACTTTTGTGCCATTCTGTCTCAGGTAAAGATCCATAACTCACTGATTCTCCAAATTAGCCCGTTTGCATGTCAAGGTGCCCCTATTGTACATTTTGATATCTTCATTTAAAGTTTCCCATCAAGTCCCAAATATCTATTTTTTTTTTCTTTTCTTCCAAAAGTTTCCACAATTTCACGGAGGAATGGTTAGGAGAATAAGGTAATTTTGAGCAATCTGATCCTTGTCCAACAATGTGACATTTTTTGCTTGATAGACAGACACCAAGCAGGCTTGACGGGCCCTTCCTGTGAGCGGCGGCCTGGAACATGAGCATCCCGTCTTAGGACTTCACTGAGTGAAGGTGCCTGTGTCCTTCTGGCTTGGATGCCTACAGAGAATTGTAGTGTCAGTTGTCAGTAAGTGTATACTGTATAGTATAAAGGCTTTTATTTCCATAAATTATGAATGTGAGACTAGACAGCATCAAAGACATCTCCTTATGGTTTTGATGAGGGACTGCATCCCAAATATAGTTCATGTCTGGTCCTGAGCTGCCTAGTTCATTGGCTGGGAAAGCAGTAAGTGTCTGTGACCAAAACTGGGTCTAGCATAGTAGGACCCAGTGAAAGTCGGGGCCAACAAGTCTATTTTTGACTCAGACCTAGTATGACTCAGACTCATCTCTCGTCTTGGTTTTGTGCTTCTTGAGCGAGGGTGCAGGGCGGGCAGGTTTGCTGTCAAAGTCCCAGATCACAGTGTGGAGAGGACCACAGCGTGTCGCAGAGTGCCTCGAAATGAAGAAGGGGATGCAGGTGCAGCCCTCTGCACAGCGCCACGGCGCGCAGCACATTTATAGCTAGGTGCGTGTTTATTGCTTTGAAAAACAATGCTGCGGAGAGCTCAGGTGTGTGTCCTTCCTAAAACACACAGCTGTCTCTTCCAGTAAAACTGCTTCTGTAAAATTGTTTTTAACTTGTATCTGGTTTTAAAAGTCTGTATTTGGCAAGTAATCTTCAAATGCTTTGGATTCTAAAAACACTTCTATGGTGGTCTTCTAAAGCATTTATTTTCAATTTACTATGAATCTGTGTGATGATGCATAGTAGGAAATATCACTTTAAGGGAAAATTAGGACCACAATGCTGAACTATAGCTTTTTCGGACAATATAATTGACCATAGTGAATAGCTTTTAATATTCAAGGATATTGTCATGTATGCCACTCAGTTCCATGAATGAAAATCGAAACACTAGACAGGTCCAGACCATCATATTGTGAGAGCACAACACCTAGTAAAAAGGAAGTATGAAGCAGTAGAGATTGTCCTGAAGTGGACACAGTGTCCTTGGTGTCCAAGGACTTTGGTTCCAGGATCCCTGCAGATAGCAAACCCTAAATGCTCAAATCCTATACACAAAATGGCTCAGTTTTCGCATATAACTCATGCACGTTCTCCCATGTACTACAAATCTCATGATTCCTTATATCACCCCATTCAATGTAGATGTTGTGAAAATCACTGTTACACTACATTGCTAAAGAAATAGTGACCAGAATAAAACTCTGCACATAGAAATACAGTATTTTTCTGAGCATTTTTGATCCGTGGTTGGTTTAATCCATGGACACAAAACCTGTAGCTACAGAGGGTAGACAATAGCCATTTATTTGGCATGTTCTCTCAAACTTTAGTGTGTACTGAACTACCTGGGAGTTTTCTTCAAACACCAGTTATGAGCAGTGGTTCTGGAGTGGGTCATGAGTTCACCTCTGTAGCAGGTGCCCACGTAATGAGGGTCTGTGGGCTGTGGGCCAGGCTTGGAGTAGGGACAGGATCTGGGGGTGGTGCAGATACTTGACAATAACAGAACCAAATCCATGACTCATTATTATGAGTATTTTCAAGTTTCCTTGAAAAGGACATACCATTTCAGTAACTATGCTATTTTAGAATTTGATGGAAACCCCTTGGTTTTCATTTAAAAGTAACATAATTACACTGGGCTGCAGGGCCATCATGGAGCTGAGCCAGAAAAGTCAGGTTGGCCAAAGAGTCTCAAATGTCGACTTCAGAGAAAAACCTGCATCTTGCTGCTCGGGGATTCTGATTTAATCTGCTGGACTAACCGTATGTTGGAGTTCATTAGTGAGAATGAGGGGGGAAGAAAAAGAAAAAGAATCACAGTATTTCAACAGCTTTCCTAAATGTCCATGTATTAACATAACCCTTCCATTGATAGCTGTGTGACAAAAATAAAATCCCTTGAATTCTTTCCAAGAACATTAAGTAAGAAGGTTGAGCAAAGTCCTTTGCCTCGACTTCCCTTGTGATCTTGATGTCCAGCTGTATAGTGAGACACTACAAGGCCAGGTTGAAGATGCTCCAAGTGAAAATGTAATTCTCTGGGGCCAGATGACAATTAACACCTGGAGCTGTGGGTTTGAATAAGGTTGGGCTGCTCATGGTAGTACAGAGACCGCCCTGGCCCAATCTCTGCCAACCATTTCCTTCCACTCTGCGTTTTGGGCTGGTAGACTCCCAGTTCCCATTTGAGGTTCCTTCTTTCCAAGGTCTCCATTCATTTTCTGTCTCTGTGTTGGGGATGGAGAGAACCCATGAACAGTATCCACCAGCCATTATCAGGCCACAGATGAAAAGAGATAAACCACCAATACAGGTGGAAGGATACTGAGGAACCTTGGCAGAGAGAGAAGTAATTCTCAGCAAAGTTGTCACAGAATGTTTCACTGAAGAGTAGGAATCCAAATAGTCCCTGAGAATGGGAGGCACATAGATGGGTAAAACGTGTGGGGATTTTAGCATGGCATGTGTGAAGTTAAAAAGTATAGAGGTGGGAAAACACGAGCTGTCTCTGTGGTACATGAGAAAGCAATCCCCTGTTTTGAAAGCACAATAAAAATAATATTTTGAAGGCAGGACCTTAATAAATCTCAAACAGTACTTTTCTCTTCATAAAATGTTCATTGTGTACTTGCTTTTGCTTGGCATAATGAAACAGCTCTTCGGGAAAATTAAAATGCGAAACAAATGTACATCTCCATGAGCAGGATGCACACAACCGATAGGGCTGTGACGGTCCCAGGAAGAGAAGGGTAAAAGCGGGGTGCGGAGTCGGAAACAGCAGCTGCTGGACATGGGGGTGTTGTGCAGGGGTATTCAACTTTCACTCTCAACTGCGAGAATGTTAAATGTTTGGGTGTAGCTACACGTCTCACCCGGGTTCCGGGAGTGCTCCGGGGTCCACGGAGTCCACCCTAGGCAGTTTCCACTCAGCCCGTGGAGGTGGGTAGGAACGATAGAGAAGATGCAGATGCGCTCAGCTAGAGGAAGGGAGGGACTCGACTTCCCTTTCCTTCTTCCAGCTCAGCACTCCTCCCTCGAGCATCAGCACAGCCCTGGACAGAGGGAGGCTCTCTGTGCTGAGAGGTGGATCTCTCCCACGTGCAATGAGCTTGCATTCCCCAACGTGTGAGCTTGCAGTTTGGGGTTGTCTAGTGTGAGGAAAGGCGATAAGGGTCAGAGTTTAGAGAAGCTGTGGTGAGCTGAGGTGAGAGGGATCTGGCTCAACCCCCATTCAGAACAGTACGAGAGAACCTGCTAGGCCAGAGTGACAAACAAAAACAAACACATTTGGCTTATGTCAAATAGTTCCAGAGCGGATGGTGACTTGGGAAGGAAAATTACTTGATGGTCAGACAGCCATGGTACAGTCTCAGCAGTGAGGAAGTTACTTATTCTTGGGGGAGATCAGAATCCTCTGCGTGCCCTCCTGAGCTGTGGGAGGGCTGCAGATGGCCAGAGAAGAGGCCACTTTGATCAAGTGGAACTGCACTTGCTGCACAGAAAGCAGGCTGGGGGTCTTCAGCCCTCTGAAACTGCGTAATGGGCGATTTGTGAGCAGCGATTCTATCATGAACTTGCACCTGTGCATGTGTGCGCCCTTGTGTGTTCAGCTAGACAAGAAAGTACACATCTGTTTACTTATTTTCTTTTAAAAAGAAGAAGCCCGTGTCACGTAGCCCCAGCGAAAGGAAAGAGGTGCGCCTACTTTAAGGATCATTTACTCTTGGCAGATATTCCACGTATATGGTGGCAGGATTTTCTGAAGCACAAAACGGGACTTTAATTTATAATATATCAGTGCATCCTAGGTACCTTCTAATTTACCCTACACTGTGCAGAGACAGGCAGACGCTGTGTACATCCATCACCCTCCATCCAGAAACAGGATTTGTGGTGCAATTTTTCATGATTGCCCTCCTACAGGACACAAAGTAGCAGCACGCTGGAAGCTCAGAGCGTGAGCACTGCAGCCAACATGTGGGCAGAGCCACCTGGGAGTGGGACTCCTTCTGTGGCTGAGACCCCAAGTCCACCCTGAGTCCTAATCTGTGTCACTGAGGGCTTAACCTCCGGGTGGTCCATCGTCTAAGCTGGATCCAGCATCTCCTTTCAGGTTAAGGTGCACATATGTTTGTATGTGCACACAGAGACAGTGCCCCTGAGCATATGTCCACACACATCCACACGTGCTTGCACCTATGTGTGAGCACGGGCATGGCCTGTGTGCATTTGCATGTGCATAATAGATCCAGTGAGTCCTGGACAAAGAAGTCAGTTTTGTCACTGTGAAAAAATCTTGGCACATTGTTCACATCAAACCTCTAGCTCTGTATTTTTTTCTTACTTTTACTGAAAAAATGAAATTTGGACTTAGTCATATTTTTTATTACACTTAGCTAAAAGGTTATAATATTAGTTTGACTCATTTGATTCTATCATTAGCCCTTGATGTCTGTACAAATATTATGCCTGTTTTTCAGATGAGGAAACTGAGATGCAGAAAGATGATTACACACATTGCTCGGCACCACACAGCTCATAGACCGAGGCCTGAGCTCTCCAACTTGGAGCTGAGCTTGTGGCTACTCTAGCAGGTTTATGGGAAACAAAGTCTCACAGTTAAATGCAAGCAATCTGCGCAGACAGCACCTGGCTCCTCCTGGTCCACTAAAAGTGAGGCTCTGGGACCTCTCCTGGACCTCTGGAGCACGGGAGTTTGCCGATTTCATGGCCGAGTGAACTTCCAAGGAGTCTTCCTCTTCCCTCTGGGGAGCTCTTAGAATTACAGACAGATCATTAAGATGCAAGACAAGCGAAATGGTCTAATTTAGCAGAATTAAAATGACCCTTTGAGTCACCTGCTGGGGAAACATGGCGTTGAAAGCTGAAGACGCACCCAGCTTCCACCTATAACAGTTGGGCTTCCTGGGCCTCCCAGGCTCCCACCGTGTCTTGCACACGGAGTCCCCCAGCTTTTCTCTCCGGTGGTCTCCTGGCAGATCGGCCTGACATAACTTGCAGTGTAGGCACAATGCATGGGAGCCGTCCCTGTGCACACGTGCCAGTTCAACACAAGGTGACAAGTTCACAGGGAACCGGGACCAGTCAGAGAGAGACCAGGGTGTCTTTGTCAGCTTACAGGGGTTGCAGGCTGGAAAAGTCTCCCTACTATCTGAGATGGACGACACTTTGGACACTAGCTGACTGCAGGACCCCAGCCACACGGTCCTGTTGGGGAAACCCTCGTGCCAGTAGGGAGCATTGACTTCTCCAGATGTTCAGACAAAGTGGGCAAGAAGGGTAGCACATTATCACTTGATAAAGATACAGCAATGTAGCACTAGAAAGTTCAAGTAGAGTGAGACATTATTGGGGCCTAAAAACCAAAACAAATTAGCTGAACGAGGAAAAGGGTTCCCTGAAAATTCAGATGGGAAAACCAAGGGCCCAAATCATAATGGTGTAAGCCAAACAGAGGCAGAGGAAACAGAGTCACTTTATACCCAAAACACTTTAGCAGAGACGTGAGATGAAATGATTTCCTGGATCCCCCGACAAGGGAAACCACTTAAAGATGCTAGAAATACATCAACACACCCAACCCCGAATTAAGTATAAAAATTAGAAATAGCCTGCTACCTCTTCCTAATGCATATTAATTATAATGTGACAAAGATAGCATTAAAATATAGCTCAGGTGTAATGCAAGTTCACATTTTCCCCTCATGCTTAAGTTCCTACATATGCCAACAGTGTAGAAATAGCACATGGCGCATTGATGGGTAAAAGGCATGACACTTAATCATGTGTTAGAAAATGCTTTTCAGTCCGTAAAGCACTGTATAAATATGAAACCCATTTTCTATACCACAGAAAAGTGATCAGTTAGGAAGCAATGCTATTTTGGCAAACCTGTCCATTAAAATAGCCACACCATCCCCATGGCGACACACAGGTTGGGATACCTGCAGGGTGCTCAGCCCATTTCTGATATTGAACTCTGGCAGTGTAAGTGTTGATCATGGCTCCCAGTATGGGAAACAAAGGCCTTTTGGAATATGTTTTTCTGTTTACTGGGTTTATTTGCAGTTTCCTAAAGTGTAGTGCTTTTCCCACACTGTGTCTTGCCAGCTCAGGCTGCTCTAACAGATGGCT
>PVJO010020717.1:0-31434 GCA_004026905.1 Hystrix cristata
GTGGCCTGGCAGACAGGCAGATGGCAGCAAGGCAAGCAACTGTCCTAAGTAGTTTCTTTCTGCCCAGTTTATTTTTTCCAGGCTGCCAGCATTAGAGTGGTGCCTAACCAATCAGTGGATTGATTTAGTAACCACACACCTTTAATCCCAGCACCACACACTCTGGATTCAGCCACCTCCTAACAAGCCACATCTGTAACCGCATGAGGCTTTGCGGGGATATGGAGGCACAAACCATAACCCTCCCCTCCGCCCCCAAAGACTTGTGGGGCCATAGGTGGGGCTTTTTCAGAGGTGGCTGAATCTAGAGTGTGTGATGCTGGAATTAAGGGTGTGTGGTTACTAATTCAATCCACTGACTGGTTTTGCACCACCCTAATCCTGGCAGTTTGGGTAAGATATAAGGGGCAGAAAGAAGCTAGTTAGGTCCCTTGCTTGCCTTGCTGCCTTCTGCCATGCCACCCTGCCTTGTAGGTAGTAAACTTCAATCTGAAACCTCTACGAACTGTAAACCAAATAATCCTTTCCTCCCTTAACTTTGGATATTGGGGATTTTATCTCAGCAACGAGAAAAGTAACCAAGACACCTGGTATCCAGGATGCCTCTCCGCCCTACAGATCTGAGCCTGCCCCTCCAGGGCAGCCTCTACTTCCTGTTTTTCCATCGTTCTTCTGTTCTAAGGGCTGATTCCAGGGGAAAGCAGGATTTGGTCAGCTTGGCTTCCTACACTCTCAGTGAGATTAGCAGGGACAGTGTCACACATTGCCATGTTCAGGCATTCTTGTCATTCACACTCCTCTCCTCGTACATTCATTCATTTACTCCCATTTCATTAGAAGTGTTTATATATATATTCACTCGTTCTTTTTCCCCCTGAATTCACTGTGTTAGTCTGAGTAGTATCAACAAACAGATGCATACTCAATGGGAAAATTGCAGATAATTTAATGAGAATATAATATACACAGGTGAGCAGAGTTAAGGGACCCCAGAGAGGGGATGGCTGGATACCCCAGGCCTGCATCAGTTAAAAGCATTACTACCATCAGTTGGAAGTTTCAAGGAACAGTCCAAATTATGAGAAAGAAGTGAGAGTGGACTCAACCTCAGAAGCTGCACTGGATGTGACTCAGACCTCTCAGCTTTGGATAACCAGGTAGGGAGGTTGCCATGCACTCAAATGGGCTGTCTGAGCTGGCCCTGGTGGGTAGCTGCTACCTGGGTCCTGAGGAGGAGGTGCTTGGTGATGGATAGAGGCAGTGACTGGTCACTCTTGCTCTTCCACACTGCCCGTCTTGACAAGACCATTGAATGGTTTCCATATGCCAACTGCTGTCTCCAAGTCCAATAGCTTGGTCCTGGTCCTCCAGGCCGCCGCAAATCTGCCTTCTGCAACTCCAACACAGTGATCACCTTCCCCCCTTCCTGATGAATCCCTAATCATTCTCACAATTCTGTCTTTCCCTGGGCCCACTTTGCTGCAGCTGCCCTGAAAACCCCACCCTGAATCCCTCCTCTCACTGAGGGCTGATACGACCCCCTCCCCCATCACAGGAATCACAGTGCCGACACTTACCCTCACCCCTCACAACATCTTTTTGCCTCCCCCACTCCCTCCCAAGGCCCAGCTCCTGCTCCAACATCTGGCCCAGAAAGCCCTCCTCATCTACTCCTCTTCTCACCAGGCAGGTCACAGAGCCCTGGGCTCCATCTCCCCTCATTCTGCTTGTCTCTTACTGTCTCAGGGCACAAGTCTCTTCCTCCCAGGTGGACATAGTGATCTGCACATTCTGGGTGCTGGATGCATAAAGAGATACATTTTCCCAGCACCTGGCCCTGTGGCCGTGCTTGATAGCACACGTGTTGCTCCTGAGAGGATCACCTGGGGCCTTCACAATCACGGGTGTGGTGTACCAGGTCTAATTTGTTTATTTATTTGGAGGGTGCTGGGGATCAAACTCAGGGCCTTGCACTTGCTAGACAAGTGCTCTACCACTGGGCTAAATCCCCAACCTCCAAGGTCTAGTTTAAAAGTACTTTCCCATTGACCGACTCACCAATCACCGTAGTTCTCACTTATGTGGCACCTACTATGTAAAGTGACACTCAGAGACTAGTGTTGCTCACATTTTACAGGCAGGATATAAGGCTAGAGAGTGTCACCGACGCACCAAATAGCACCTAGGGACTGTGTAAGAGAGAAGAGAGTGGGGGTTAACTCAAATCTCATACCTCACAGGCAAGAAAGAACCTCTTCTGCCAGAGAACTGACAGCTGATTCCTAACTGCCCTTAAATGTACATACGAAATACTTGTATTTGTAGATATAGATGTGTGCTGGTGTGCATTTATGCAGATGTTACTGACACACACCGTCCATGATTCATAACACACCTATTCACAGGAGCGTGGATCCTTTGTTCTCTTGGGTTCCCACAGTCCTTTGTTATTGCTCTCAATGCTGCCAGTGTTTCCTTCTGGACTGGCCATGTCCTCAGGACAAGAACACTCCAGCACCCCACAGGGCCATGAACGCTGTAGTCACTAGTACATGTTGGTGGAATGAACTTACACACGCCTGACTGAAGTAGGTGTCTGAAAGACTGAGATGTGGTACAGAGCTTCTGACAAGTGCCAACTAGAGAATCAAAGCAAAAGCTTCCGGCATTTTGGAGCAAAAGCCATGCTCTCTTCACTGAGTAACCACTCTTTTTGAGAAGCAGCTCCTGGCACCTGGCTATTAATTGGGTCTCAGAAAGTCTGCATGCCTAACCATGAGACCCCAAGTGACCATGCCACCTGAGCCGACCGTCCTGGACTTGTGCCATCTGGTCCACCAAACCATAAAATTGGCAGGCAAAGACAACTCCCCAGCATCAGAGGGCAGAGCGGGTCCTGAAGGCTGATGTTGCGGGAGGCTCACCCTCTGTCACATCTACTACTACACTGCTTGCTCAGTCTCACTCACCCCTGAGGTGTTGGGAAGAGTTCCTTATAATCAGTCCTGAGGAAGAAAAGCAGCCCTGGACTGAAGCCGATGAGACTGCATGACAAGAAGAAACTAGCTGGAAGGGACGCTGTAGGGCTACAGCCTCACCCAGTTGCAACCCTAATAGTAATCAAGGGAGATCCTGTGAGGGCCCATGCATCTGGTTGATCTCTTTATCCAAAAAGGAGCTTGGCCAGGGGCACTGAGAAACAGCAATTAATTTAGGCTAGATAGCCAAAGACCAGGAAGAAATGAGACTGGAGAACTGATAGCAATGACAATAACACGATAGAATACTTAGAGAGCACACATTCCATGGAAGGCAAAGTGCTAAGAGCTTTGCCTGCACACATGTTGAGGAGTAAGTGAACAGAACTCTCAGAATGGACCGTGTGAGTATATCTGTGTCCCATGTGAATGCTCACCCAGAGGACCCATGAAGAGCTTGCCCGGGGAATTTTCTGAACTTCTTTCTCAAGACATCCCAATGAGCCATCAAACAAAAACTGCCATAGAAGAAGGGATGTGTGTTATGTATGGGTTCAATATTTACCTTCACATTTAACTTTTAAAACATTTTATTTAGTCATTATTAGTCCTGTACTGAATAAAAAAGGTAAGATTTATATTTATTCTTTTTTCTGTATAAAGCATAAATACACACAGCTATTAGATATATAGTATACTTGTGGAAGTCACTGGCAGGGTACATGAGACAAAAATGTCTAAAAGCTTCCGCTAGGGTGATAAATAAGTAGAGAAATTGCTCAAGGGGCTCTGTCCACTCCTAGCCAAGTTGGGGGGACACATGATACAATCTAGAGACTTGAAATTGTGGGAGTGCACTCATTACAGCAATGGCACCCAGGCTGATAACGGTGGCAAAAACAAGAACCAGAGTCTGTCCCAATTTCCCCTGCTACTCTCTCTTCCCCATTCCAGCATCCTCCCACTTGCCAGGGATCAGACTTTTTATCGTCCTCTCAGTCCCGCCTGCCTTCAAGGCCCAACCCTGGGAAGTGAGAAGGGAAGAGGAGCCCATGCCTTGCTCTGTCAGATTCTTGGCATTGTGGGAAGAAAGAAGAGGTAAGCAGCCCCGCAAACCCAGTGGCCTGCCATTTTTATTAGAATCATAGCCCCTGAGTTCCTCACTATCCCCCCATGATCTCCCATCCCCCATCACTCCTTATCTCCCCCATTTTTTGATAGACAACACCTGGGAACCTAAGGAAGCCTTTGGCATGGTACCCATGAGGAACCCTTTTTAGGATGCCAAAGCTGCCTTGTTTACCTGTCCAGGGTACTACTCAAGCCTCTTGAGGAGACCACAGCCTGACCTTCAATGGAAGAGCTTGTTTCTAGTGAAGACTACCCCAGCAGTGAAAGCAGGTCTCAACTCGGGGTCACAGGCAAGGTGCTGTCTCACTGAGTGGAGCTTTTTATTTAAAAAATTCTGTTTCCTGAACAAACAAACAAAAAAATTTTTTTTTCTTTTATTGCTTATGGAGTTTACAGGAGGGAAGAAGTGGCCATTATAAGGATCTCACTGTCTGTGAGACTGGCTCAGTGATTCAGAGCCTGGCACTACAGGGGTCAGACATGGGGAGGGCTTCTTGGAAAGGTCCAGAGCTGTACCTCCCAGTACGAGGTGGAGTACCGATAGCCTAAGCATCCTGTCCCCTAGTGAGCAGTCCTATTTGGAAAATACCATCTTCAACCACAGGAGAGGACTTTGGTACCTGGCTCACAGTGCTTCCCCCTTCTCTAACTCCTTCCACCACCCACGTGATACAACTGTCCACATAAATAATCTGACACCTGGTGCCCTAAGCCACTGACCTGTCATCCGCAGGAGCCATCATCTTCAATCTCCCTCAACTACCCACCCATGGACTTAACCAGATTGCAAAGCTTGCTCTGCTGCCTAAACACAAACATCCTGCTGTCTGACTAATCCCCAGTTCAACCTCTTCTCTTAACACCCCTCCTTAGATACCTGGAACACCATCAAATATACAGCAGCCACCAGGAAATTTACTTAACGTTATACCCCTATTCATGGACTTGAGACTCCTATCCAGACCCTTGCTGTTCCTCAGTCTGTCTCACATTCTCTTCATCCTTCTTCTCTAAGTCTGCTTAGGGCCCATGGTCCAGCTCTCAGTCCTCTGCATCTCTACTGTATGTCAGGCACTGAGGACATAGCAGTGAAGATCTTAAGTCGCATTCACTGCCCTCCATCCTGTGTCCTTATTCCAAACTCGAACAGCAGAAGTCAAACGTTGGAATAAACCAATACTCATGTCCTTGGTTCCTATACCCAGATTACTGAGCACTGTGGCAAATCGGGGGCTACATCCTATACTGGGGCCTTCTACCTGCTCAACATCCTTCCATATTTCCTTCTCTAAGTTCTGTCTAGACATTTCCCTTCTCCCAAGCACTCCTATGAACTACCCCCCCACTCCCTCAGAGAGTGGGCTGCATGAATCAGTGTTTACCCTCTTCACTGGCTCCTGGCCTATGCTGCTTTCCTTCCTCCACAAAATGACCCCTTGTCCCTGCAGCTCTCTTTAGATACCTACCTCTCTTTCTTGTTTTATCCAAATTTCTCAGGAGTCTGTACATGATGTGCAGTCTCCTCTACCTCTGTTTCAGACTTGCCCACTTCAGTCCTCTTCTCTTTAAAGAGTGTCCTCTGTGCCTATAATCCCCAAGACTTCAGCCCACAGACATCCTATCTGTCCTATAGGCTAGAGATGGGGCCCAACTTCTTCCACAGAGAGGTGCTAATCTTGCGCCCAGGAATCCAATGTCACCACGAACTAAGCATAGACTGAGATGGATATTTTCCCACCTTCTTTTAAAATGTGATGACAAAATACCACAGCCCACCCCCAAAAAATGCAATAAACTCAGAAACAGCAAATAGATTTAATGCAGTGTCAACTTCAATTGATTGATAGTGGCTGCCTAGAGTGCTGTTTTGAGTAGGTTTCTGAGGGTGCACCCTAGCTTGAAGAGAAAGACTGCTGGGATTAAGGATATCTGCAAACACAAATTAAAAAAAAATCAAAAAGTCAATCGACAGCCACCAAACAGGAAGGAATAAATGCCAAAAGCAGTGTCTTTGTACACTCTCCATATCACTCTCCACCCTGGGTTTCAGCTTTTCCTCCTATCCCCACGAGCCCCAGCTGCCTCCACTGAAACCATGGCAGATACCTGAAATCTCATTTATAGGAGAAACCACAGGCACCAGAGCTGCCACTGGTGCTGGCGCCAGCTCCACCGAGGCCAGCGAAAAGCCCAAACGTTAGAGTGGCAGTCAAGCTGGCACTGGCACTGAAGCCACCACTGGCACTAGCACCGGCACCGGCACTGCTACCAGTACTGGCACCGGCACTGGCACCGCCCTCTTGGGCTTTGGCTCTGTCTTCAGCTCCCGCCTGGATCCGGGCTTTGGCCCAGGGTCCAATATCAGCTTCATCCCAGTTGCAGGGCCCAGCAGCATTCTCAGAGCCAAGCCCAATGCCCATTTGTGCTCTGAGCTCGGCTCTCGCCTTGGCTTCAGCTGCAGCCTCAGCCGCAGCCTTCAAATCTGCTTCCATTGCCTCTCGGTACTGAGCTGCCCATTCCTTGGGATCCTTCTTTTGCACCTGAAATGGAAATAACAACCACTAGAAGGATCATAATCAGAGGACTGAGTATCTACTATATGCTGAGCACCATATTGCATGCATAGTAATAATATACTAAGTAATAATAGTAATTCTGCACCTAATGTTCCATCCCTGTACTGACACTTTATTAGCTACGTGATCTGGACATGTCACCTACCAACCTCCTGGGCCTGTTTTCACATCTGCAATAGGGCAATGCCATCTGAGCTGTAAGGACTACATGATCCAGACAAAATGCCTGTTGCAGCGTTTGGCAGCTACCAGAGGCTTCAGAATGTTCAAATGTGAACTGCGGGCTGCTCTGCACACAACCTGATTCAGCCAGGGGTACCCCATACTCTCAATATCCAAAGCTCAGGCAGCTCTCCAATTACCTTGCAGGCAAACTTGAGGACTTTCATCTTGCTGGTCTCATAGTAGGAACGCAGGCCCCAGCAGAACTCATACTCAGGGGGGTTGCTATTGGGGACTCTAGCATAGTCCAGGTACCTTGAAAATAGAAAATTTATTTTAAGTAAACTTCTACGACTACCAATGGCTCACCCGTGCATACGCTGGACAGCCTCAAAGTGTCTACCTCCCCTACTAAACGCTATAGCTTTCCCCCCAGTACTAAGCCTTGCCCTGTTGGTACTATCCAGAAACCATGAGGAAGTGTATAGAGTACGTGTGTAGGACATTTCTTCATAGGGAAGTCACAAGTTTTGTGCCCCTTGTCACAATGGTCTTGGATTCCTGTTGGTTGTGTTGTAAACAGAGGAGTCATTCTTCAGGCCACCTGCTCTGAGCACACCCCATGGCAGTGTCCCCAAGGGGGGCTGGCCAAACTTTGAGCAAGATCCACTACAGAAAGTGAGACTATAAAAAGGAAGAAGAGTCAACCAGGAGCAGCATGCTCCGCATATATACCTGAACGTGTGTGGTGTGTGCGTGCGTGCGTGCCTCTTTCTACGTGTGTCTGTGATTGTGTGGGTACTTTATACTTTTCCCACGATGGACAGAAAGTCAAGAGGGCTGGACGCTAAGCCTAAACGAGCCTTTTATCAGCTGTGGGCCTTGCTCAAATATCCCCTCTCAGAGCCCCAGGTTCTTCAACTGTAAAAGGCAGGTGGGATAACATTCTGCAGAGTAGTTATGGAAACCAAATCAGATACACAAGTCAAGTCTCTAACATGGCTGTGTGAAACTACCATTCTAGGGCATTTTTGGATGAAAACTGATTTCTATGAAGCCCTGTTTAAAAGCACAGTAAAAAGAACCAAGGCACTGAACCTGTGTAACCCTGAGCAAATTTTACCTTTCTGAACCTCAGTTTCTACATACGTAGAAGGCTAATGATGACAATCCCTCTTGCATACTTGTTCTGAAGATACATGTGAGAGTCCATGTGAGGGACCAGTAAACGTGCAGCCCCTGTTCTGTATCACTGCCCCCAGAAATACGTGCACACATCCATACATACACATGTGTACCTGTGCCCATAAGCATGCATGTACCATGGCTTTATCACTCAGTTCTGAGACAAGAAAAATGTATGAAACACACCAAAGACACTTACTTCTGTTTCACAAACTCATCAGTAATGAGCTTCTTCACATCCCCAAAGAGCGAGTGATGTATCCTGAGAGGAGAAGAAAAAAATAAACAAATAAATACAGTCAGGGCTGTGGAACTTCCCAGATACAAGCAGAAACATTTCCAAGATAGAAGAGATTCCAGCAGAGGAGGATGCTCCATAGAAGCTCAAGAGACAGTGAGAAAAGGAGCAGAGTTCAGGATCATTTCCCCATCCACCCAGGTTGGAACTCTGGGCCCTCTGCCCTGCCCAGCACCCCCGCCTGCTCCACCAGACCACCAGGCTGATGCAATCCCGGGATCGTCCTCTCTTGCCAAAGGACAACACGGACAGCAAGCGCTGAGAGAGCCCAATCATACCCAGGGCGCAGCCCCAACTTGCGCAGCACCTCCCAGATGACAGCTACAAGGGGAGGCAAGAGGAGACAGGGGCAGAAAGTGAGCACGTGGAATTCAGACTCTGGCCACCCATTTGGCTTCATGCCCAGCCACTCACCCTCACTGGACCGATTTCCATTCATGAAGATGATGCTAAGAAGCACCATGAGGAGACCCAGCTTGGGTGAGTCCTTGGTCCTAATGAAATAACAGGACAGAAAGTTTGTCTAGGAACCATCTGTCAGCTCACTAGGCTAGCATCTCCCAGATACCTCAGCCATAGGAGAATTCTGCCCAATCTATGCTTCCAGCTCTATGTGACCCCAGGCAAGGTACGTAAGCAGCATGAGCCACAGTCTCCTAATCAGTAAGATGGGAAAATCACATCCTACTGCATTCTGGGTAGCTAAGAAGATGGAAGAATGCCTGTCAATCTGGTACAACACAGACACCCAGCAGCTGTTAGTTTTTCCTTTCTCAGAGCCCTCAACCCTGAAACAATTTTAAGTAAAGCCCCAGGAACACACCTTCCCTTTGAACCTCATGATCCAATCACATCAGGAAGCCTTCCCTTGAGAACCAGTCTACCCATGACAAGTCTCAGTAGGAAAAGACAGGTAGCAACAGGCCTGCTTTCCAGGTAAGCTTCCGGATACACAGCAAACCTTACAGCTGGAATGTCCCATCCTAGGCTCTTGCGCCCTTCAGTCGATCATAATCAAGCACTACTACTGTATGCAGGGCTCCAACCATGTGGGAGAGCTGGGACAGGGCTTTTTTAAGCCATCCTTCCTGGCTCTAACGGGAGGTCAGGAGAGAGGGCAGGGTAGTCTCATGGATGAAAGCAGAAGTCCCCCTCCCGTCCCAGACTTCTTCCAGCTTACGTTCCCAGTATGCCTGCATCGGTGGGCTCTAAGGTGCTGAGAAGAATGTATAAGTGGTCATTCTTATCAATTTCCTTCAACTGAATCCCAAATACCTGTGGGTGGGGAGAACAGCATGTAAGATCACAAAACTCAGCTTCCCAGGCATCCTGAAGCACGTAAAGCACAGAGCTAAGTGCCCGGCACATAGTAAACACTCAACAAATGATCTACTGTCATTAATATCGTCTTTGTGATTATTGGGAATCTAGGGAGTCAGAAAGGTGAGCATCTGAATATGCAACAAGATGTGTCCGGCAGCAGACAGAGGCCAGGACTAAGTTAAGTGGCTTGAGTCCTGGCTGTGCTTTCACCACTCAGTTGCTACATGACCCACCGCTGGTCTATACCCCTCCCTAGGCTGTCTGCCCAGTGGCACAGGGATGGGGTTGTATTAGTAGGTCTCTTTGGTTCCCCCCAAGAAGGGACATTGTACACCTCTGGTCCATTCAAGTTTTCCCCAGTGTGCCCATCCCCCAGGGTTGCCCCTTCACCTTCTCCAAGGAATAGCCTGCTCGTTCAATGATTTCAGGGTACACATCAGTGTATTCTTTGATGATGTCCTTCAGCATGTCTGCAAGGGGAGAGTGTTGCAAGCACCTGGGCTGAAGAGTTGCCAGGTGGCCCTCATACCCAAGCTACAGACCCTTTGTCATCCACACCACGGGTGACAACCAGGTTCTGGGCTTATCAATAGAGATGCCAGCACTACTGAATTAGAAGTTTGGGAGAAGAAAGGACCGTAAGAGGGAGGGATGCCCCCAGTACACGGGAGAGTGGGCAATGCAGGGCAGAGCTCAGGGAAAGGGGAAGTTTGGCAGGACTCTACCTGAACGCTTAATGGGAATCTTTGTCTGGTCTTTAGCCAGCAGGTACTTCACCAAATCATTCGCCTGGGACAGGAAAAAAGGATGAAAAAATGAAAACCTGAGAGGGTGGCAGAGAAGAGGGCTGGCGAGGGAGTGGAAGAGGATGGAGTTCTTACCCTTCCTTGCAAAAGGGCCACATCTCGAGGTGGCGGTGCCTCGGGCTCTTGGGATGACTGGAACTTTGCAGCTCTACGCCGGGCCTTTCCCCTACGAGCTTTAGGTGACCTCAGGGAAAGCAAAGCTCTCCGGGCCCAAGCAGCCAACCGAGTCCTTGATGCCCTGCGGGCCCAAAAGGCTATCGGCCCCCTTGAAGCCCTTTTAGCCATTGAGGCCATCAGGGCCTTTGAGACCCGCCGTCCACCTGTGGTTCCAGAAGTCTGACTCTGCTCACTCCCGCCATCCTCTTCCCCTTCCAGATGCTTCACCTGCATCACCGAATAAGAAGCTCCACATTACCAGGCGAAGCAGGTGGTGTTTCCTCTTCATCCTCTCTCTTCCAAGAAGCACTCTTTAATCCTGCTCCTGTAGTAACAGCCTGACTTGCTAGACACGGGCCATGCAGCGTCCTGGATTTATTTCTCACTGATTTCCATTCCAGAGTGTCATCCTCCCAGTCAATCAGGAGCCTGAGGGTGTTCTGCTTTCTATGTCCACCGGCTCTGTTTGTATCACCCTGGACAAGTCATCTTTCTGGGACTCAGTATCCTTCTCTATAAAACTAAGACTGTGAGATTTATTTCCAATATTTAACGATATACTTTGTGAATGTGCCTAGGTCAAAGGCTACCACATGGGCAGCTACCATGTAAATATAAACTGCATTACATTGAGACTGCAGCTATACGTATTGCTGTCTCATCTTCCCACCGGTCTGTGAGCTCTCTGAAGTCAGGAATTGTACCACACTGCTCTCAGTGTCCCCTAGGCCCTGATGAGCAAAGGGCATCTTTCTAAATATTTGTAGAATAAATGAACCAAGTGAAAGGAAAGGAGTGGGAAAGCAAGGGTGGTGACTGCAAGGGTCTTACCTTTCGGGCTTTCTTGGCCTTGACCTTGGGCCGAGCATCCTGATTCTCCTGAGCCTGGGCAGCTGCACCCTCATGCTCAGGTTCATCTGCTTGAGCCTGAGAAGCAGCAGCCTCAATCTCTGAAGCCTTTGTATTGACCTTCATATCAGCCACACGACTGACCTTTTCGGTCTCAGTGGCAGGCACTGTCACAGCCGGCAGGTCAGTATTCTGTGTCTTGGTGTCAGCTGCTGGACTCTTGTTTTCAGCTGTCAGAACCTGAGTATCACTCAGCTGTGCGGGAGGCGAGGACTGGACGGCAGGTGCCTCCTGAGCCTCTGGGGCCTTTGAGACCTTCATGGCCTTCGAGACCCCTAAGGCTTTTGAGACTTCTGTGGCCTCTGAGATCTCTGGTGCCTTTGAGGCCTTTGGTGTCTCTGAGACCTCTGAGTTCTGAGTCACTATCAACAGGGTCTGCATCACTGAGCCACTGTCCTTTTCTGAAGCTGTGGCCTGCAAGAGGAAGCAAGAAAGCTCACTGACCTTCTCTCCATCCCGAACTAGGCAAATGACTCCAATATCAAAGCCCACACTTCTCTGGCTCGTACTCACTCCTACTGCAGCGTGCTCTGACCACCCCACCCCGACAAGGCCTTCCCTTCCTCTGAGCAAGAACTGATGGTGGAAGAGGGGCCCACCCACCCTCTTTCCCTTCTTGCCTCTCTCCCTTCCTCCCTCTACTGTGTGTGTGTTGGGGGCAGACGTCCGGGCAAAGAAGTGCATGGAGAAGGACAAGTGAGATGGGAGGGGAAGTGCCAAGGGATGTGGAGTAGCAACAGGGGCTGGACAGAAAGCAGCTGAACAGGGGGCAGAAAGAGGCCTTACCTGGACGCAAGCTGGGCCTGCACCACTCTCGCTTGTGTCAGACATGTCTCAGGGTGGACTGGCAAGAACTGAGCCTGCCGGGGAGAAGGCCTGGGTCAAGTGCACAGCCCACTGAACGTCCTCTCCCCAGTTTTGCCTGAAGATGATCCTCACCTTTCCTAGAGCCTCAATCCCCAACTCCTCCCCCACCCCAAAGATTTCGTTCTCAGATACCAAAGCGTCTAGGTCTCAATTCTCTGCAACCGCACCCTCCCCTTCTCCAGGAAGATGTGCCAGCGCGGCAGCTCGGAGGACCCCGCCCCTTTTCCCAGTGCACACCCCCCAGCCGCAGGTCGATAGTGCGCATGCGCGTCTGCTGAAGGCCCCATCTCCGCCCCGCTTGCTTTCCCAGCGCAAGTCCTTTCTTTGAAGTCCACCGTACACATGCGCATTCCGCAGCTGGCCTGTTTGGCTGACGGCCCTTCTCAACACGCCCCTTTCTAGCGATACATGATGCACATGCGCAATGGTAACGGTCTCGGTTCAGCACCCTGCCCCAATACACGCCCCTCTACAGGTCCTCAGTGTTCTTCAGTCGTGCCCTCTCCCCAATAAGCCTCCCTCCCAAATTATCGCAATCTGGTGGTCCCGGCCCCTCCCCTACTCTCACTCAACCAAGTCCACTGTGGCTCCTGGTCCTGCCCTTTTTCCTAACAAGCCCTCCTCCAGACTGGGGAGACTGCATCTTGGTTCCGCCCCTTTCCAATTACACCCCCGCCCCCTCAAATCAGTATTGAACTAGTGATTCCATCTTAGGCCCAGCCAAATCCGGGCCAGTTCCCTCCCTTCCCAGCCGGATGGATCCGGTACAATCCGGTCCTTGTGGCAGTTTTTTCTCCAAATCCCAGGGGGGGGGCCGACCCCTAGCGGTCTTTCATCCAAAACTGGACCCTGCAGCTCACCTCCGTGATCCTACAATTCCCGAGTAGATCCACTCTCCAAGCCCCTCCGAAACTCCGAGACCGCCCTCCCCCCTCCAAGCCGGAAGTGGTCCCGCCTCTTTCCGCCTCCCTAGGGGGCCTCCCTTCGTCCCAGCCCGTCTGCCCCTCCCCCGCTCACAGCTCCTCATTCCTTATTCCCCCTCCCTGTTCTCTTCGCCTCCTTCCGTACTCCGTATTCCCACATCGCTTTTCCTATTTACCTCACAGAATTCCCAATTCCCGTTCCTTACACCCTCCTGTGCTACCTATGGACGCACTCCCGCCAGTCTTCCTTAACCCCTTTCTCCATCCACTAGTCTCTTCTCTGGATCTTCACGCCCCCTTAGTATTTCCCTCTCCCTCACGTATTTCCAGTTCCCCAACCAACGCTGGGGTCCCTGTTTTTCTAAACATCTCCGGTAGTCTCTGCTCTCCAGTCCCTATACAGTACAGCCTGCTACTTTCTCAGTCGTCCTTAATGCCTACACCCACGCCGAGTCACCTCTGCTCCAACTGCAATGGTGCAGTATGAACTGCCCACCTGCCTGGCTGCGGGCACCAGGAGGTTAGAACCACTGTCTGGCCGCAGAAAACCCTAATCTCAGCACCCCTCACCTCGTCCTCTAGCGAGTCCAGGATACGTCTGCCTTCTCTCAGTCTGTTTTAAAGTCAGCCTCCGGGACAAGAGCTGCAGACAGCACAACACAGCCCAGCCCCTTTCCGCAGCCCCCTGCCACCACCCCACCCCCACCCTCCTCACACCCCCACCCCCCACTCCCACTCCCGCCTTCTGGGGGGGTGAGGGGTGGGGCAATGGGGCCCGGCTCAGGGCTGTCTGACGCCAAAGCTCATGTTTATGCCACTGTACCAGGATCAGTCTGAAGCCTTTCCAACCCAAACCACCCCCTGAAAGCGATTCATTCATTGAATTTATTTATTTTTATGTCTTTCTGATTACAAAGGTAATATGTTGTCTTTGTGAAAATTCAAATAACGCAGAAATATGTAGCAGACCAATGAAAGACTACCCTTGTATGATTCCCCAGCAATAACCACTAATAACGTTTTTTGTCTACATTCCTCCAGATATTTTAATATTCATATACTAATTATTTGGGGTTTTCTCCCCACTCTCCATACATGGTACACTATTCCTCCTATTCTGTGACCTGTTTCTTTTCCTCCAATTATATTTAAACATGTTTCCCTTAGTGCACATTTTGCTTAATAGCTGCATAATCTTGTGTATAAATGTCCCATTATTTATTTAGCCAGTCTAGTATACATGGACATTTATATTCTTTTTTTTCTCCACTATTATCAACAATGCTACCAAGAACATCCTGGTATCTGTATTGGACTCTTTTGTTGTTATTTTATAGTATTTTTTGCTAACTCAAATACTACAAAAGTCTTCCATTTTAATACCAAATTTGTCAGTTTATTTTCAAAAAGTGCACAGATGTAAAAGTAACAGAAAGTAGATTAAAGTATCACTAGTTACAGGCTATCTGAATGCAAACCTGGAAAACCTAAGAGTATCAACTAAAAAGTTGTTAAAAAACCATAGTATACTTTAGCATAGTGGTCAATTGCAAAAATCATAACATTTAATACCTTTCCTGCATCCAAATGTGCTTCAAATGGTCACATGTCTGCTGCTTCAAGAGATCACATTTTCCTTTACTAAGCAAATAAAATATCAAGAATACCTCTGCCATATGGATAATTTAAGACGCACATGCACACATATATTTCCCACGTCTTAGTTACTTTTCTCTTATTGCTGAGACAAAATACCTGACACCCAAAGTTAAGGGAAGAAAGGTTTATTTAGCTCACAGTTTGTAGAGGTTTCAGTCCACAATTGGCTGGATCGAAGGCAGGGTGGCACAGCAGACAGGAGCAAGGTAGCAAGGCAGGCAAGGGGACTTAGCAGCTTCTTTCTGCTGCTTATATATTATCCAGGCTGCCGGGATTAGGGTGGTGCCAAACCAGCAGCCGGCTGATTTAGTAATCGTACGGCCTTAATCCCAGCACCACACATTCTTGATTCAGCCACATCTGGAAAAGCTCCACTTATGACCACATGAGGCTTTGGGGAGCTATCTAGACACAAAGCATAACACCACATATTAAAAGTAGGCATCCTGTGTCCTGTTTCCTCTATTCCTCTGAACTGTTACCTCCTCCAAGTTTGCAATTTCACCTTACCACTCTTTTTGCCTCCCAGATTCCCTTCCTATCCATACTGGATCTAGCCCTTCCTTTTCTTTCAATTCTAGTGCCCTAAATTCCTATTCATTCTAAATCATGACAAGCCTTGAATGCCAAGAGAAGGACTTCAATCTAACATGGAGGGGTTGCTGAAGAGCTCTAGGCATGGATATGACATAAGTTTGTGTTTTAGAAAGAGCATTTTAGTTGTTATATAGAGTATGGACTAGATGTGTCATAGAAATGGGGAGAGAAGTAAAGACCTTGGTAATTATCCAGGTCAACAGTGATTGTGGTTTGGCCTACGGTGGTAGTAGTGGCGTTATTGAGAAATAATTAAGTTCAGGAGATAGTAAAGAAATAAAAAATAATAGAACTTGGTTAATAATTGGATTGTGGAGAGAGGGGTTACGAGGAGATACGTGTCAGAGGAAACTCTTAGGGGTCTGATTCGAAACATCGTGTGGTGACCTCTTTCACTGAGATATGAAATACTGAAGGAGGTATGGATTTGAGGGGAGCTGAAATTGATTTTGAAGCTCCTATAGGACATATATTCCAGGTGGAAATATCCCACAGGTAGTTGAATATACATGTCTAAATTTAGGCAAACAGTCTGAAAAGAGGTCATAGATCTTGGTGTCGTCAGTATATAAATGGTTTTTTAATTCATGGGAAAGGGCAAGAATACCCAGAATTGTGCTAGAAGAGATGTAGACCCAGGAAAGATTCACAGAGACCTGCAGCATCTATGGTATAGGTGGAAGAAAATTACCCCATGAAAGAGGCTGATAAGAAATGACCAAAGAGGTAGGAAGAAAATAGGAGATAACAGTGTCACAAAACCAAGGAATGAGACTTTTTAAAAGAGAGAGGACAATAGCATTGAATGATGCCAAGAGGTTGAGAAAAGTAAGGTTCCCCAAAATGTTGAGGAATTTCTGACAATTGGCTGGTAGTTTCTGGTGACTTTGGAAAGAATATTTTCGGTGGAGACATTTGTGGCACCAATTGTTAATTACTTACTCTGATATCCATTCTCCTCTTCTTCCTAGTAATAGAACATCTGATTTTTTAGATGGATACATAACCTCCCATGCCCAGAATAAATTCTGTGAGGACTGGGATCATACTCTTAGATGGTGGAGCAATAAATAAAACAGAAGCTGGATTTCTAACAATTTCATGTAGCCACCATGGACTGCCTTCCTCTGGCTTTCTTTTTGTGAGATTAATTAAGTGTGTGCCTTATTTAAGCCATTACCATTTCTGAGTCTATCCTATGCAGCATTTTCCTGATGGTAGTGAGTTGAGTTGTGAATGCCAAATGAGGTATTCATGACAATGAGTAGTTTCACAAGAAATGCCTCAGCCTGATTTTAAAACTTTCCTAAAAATCTAACCCTACTTGCCCAGCTTTTTTTCTGCTACTTTTCCAAGAAGTATATATAGTTGCCTATATTCCACCTAAATAGAACATTTCACTATTACCAGGTGCACCCTGCCTTCTTGTGCTTAGGAACTTTTGCTTATGCAATTTCTTCCCCTTTAGATCTGTCCCTCCATTATGTCTACCCTCTGCTACAACTTCCAACATTTGAAGTTCCACAATATTTTAAGTCCTATCTGTGCCGTTTAGTAACGTAGTCAGAACCTTAGAAAGTGTTGGATTCAAGCAAGTGTGGCAAAATCTCAGTTCAAGTCCATTAGAGGCAATTCCCAAAGACCTTCCAATTCAAGCTTCCCCTCTCAATTCCACCACCTTCAGAATACAATACCATAAAAATCCTTCTTTATCTTATAACCTGGAAATTAGAAAATAGGAGGCGGACTTGTCAGGAGAAAAACAAATTAGTTCACCATCTTCACCCTTTGACTACAGAGATTTCCACCCTCCTTCTCTTTGTGAACCCTGAGAATCTTTTGATCATCAGCATTTGCCCACAAAACCGTGAAGAATTTAGGTCGCTAGGTCTGAGGTCTTTTCCCAGCATGCATACATCAGCAGGAATATACCTGAGATTATATTGATTTCAAGCGTTAATTAAGGAGAAAGATGAAAATCTGAGCTATCACCAGGCATCTTGGACCATTAGATAAGGAAAAACAGGCTAAAGAGCGCTTAGTGCAGAATGCCAGGATGAGACTGCCTAATCCAGGAACATCTGAGACTCCAGATCCCTGAAGTTCAAATGGGAAGCCTGGAGTATCTCCACTACCAATCCTGTTCTAGTATATTTCCCTTCCTCCAAACAATAGAGAATCAGTGTCTCTGAATTTGGGAAAATTCAGAGCTAATGCCAGGAGAAGGTAGTAAAATTTTTCTTCCAAGGTTACCTTTCACTTCTTTAGTCACTAAGCTGTACAACACAACAGATTTAAAATTGGACATCAGACTTCCTTGTCCTTTAAATTTCCATAGCCTTTCCTACCACTAGGAAAGGCTTACTAACTGTCCCTTTTCCTGGGCATCACTGCCACCCTGTGCCTGATGGGCTCTTTCTGTGCCCCAATATACTGGCACCTCTACTCTTGTCCATTTCCAGGCTCCTCTTGTCTCTCTTTTGAGCTGCTGATGGATATCAAGTTTCCTCCTTTTATATGTAAGATAGTTTAACTGATTTTGTGGCACTCTAAACCCTAAGGGCTAGGTATCTACAACAGAATGACTCCATTTTATTAAACAAAAGGCAAGTTTCCCAGAAAATCTGCAAGCCAGGTGTGGTGGCACAGGCCTGTAATCCCAGCACTCTGGGGTTATTTGAGCCTAGCTTGGGCAATTTACTCTTCCCCTTGTACACCCAGCCCTTCCTCAGAACAAGTCTATGAGGCAAGATTGGGCCATTTAACAGAAAATGAAGTCCAACTATGAAGTCTACATAGGTGGCTCTTGCTTATAAGGGGCTTAGATTCCTGTTTAAAGGCACCAGCCTTGTTTTATAGAGAGTAACATTAAGGACTCAGAAAGTTACTTCCTCAAGGTAAAGAAACTAAGTGGCATGAGAGGACTTGAACTCAGGTCAGTGAGGCCAGATACCAGAGTCTTAACCACTACCCTAGACTCCCTCCAACATTCTAAGTCCCAAAATACTCTTTCCAGTTGCTATCATTTGGATATGGTTTGTGCCCCAAAAGTTCATATGCTGGTGCTGAGGTGGTAGAACCTCAACCAGAGCTGGGGCCTTTCAGAGATGGGGTCTAGTGGGAAGGTAATTAGATCATTGGAGGCTTCATCCTCAGAAGAGAGTAAAGTAGCTCTTTCAGGACCCTGATTAGTCTATGCAAGAGTAAATTGTTATAAAAAGAGTTAACCTGACCCCTGAATCCCTCTAGCTTCCTGTCTTATGATCTTTCCCTTTTACTTGTACTCCCACCATAATTCCATTCACCATGTTGTGATGCAGCAAAGAGGGCCTGCACCAAAGGCAGAATAGATGGGGCCACCTGATCTTGGACTTTCGGCCTCTGAAACTGTAAGCTAAATAAACCTCTTTTCTTTATAAAGCACCCAGCCTCATGTGTTTGTGATAGCATAGAAAATATGCTGATATGCCATCCCTCTTCATAAATATATATTAGGCATATTACACTATGATTTTTCATCTATGGGGGCAAGTCTAACTGGAGAGCTATATACCCACGTAGATATTATCATAAAGTATCATTTGTGAGATCAATAAAGTTTATAACATTTGATTCTGAGAGTATGTGCCAATAAATCAAACAATACACAAAAGCATATGATAAAATAGTCATCTGCCTAACCCTTTTCCATCTCCATCCTACCGCATCAAAGCTGCATTTTAAGAGGTTATGGTTTTAGTTCTGCCAGTGGTTCCTTTCAAAAGTCTAGATAATATGTATATAATGTCTCTTAGCTTAGAAAATTTAGACAACATTCTATTGGATTCCCCAAGATGGTAATGAGGATTTTGTTTATGTGCATTGCCACCTCACTTTTCCCTCCACTCCCCTGTATGGTTAACATCAACATTTCTGTTCCTGCTCTTGATTAGTTTTGTAACTCGAAAAAAAAATGCTCAAACCTCTATTTCTTATTCCATTCATTTTTGACAGATGATTTTGAGTGCCCACTTTTTAGGACAAGGATATTAGGGGCATTACCCTCCCCCTTCCATTAAATGATGCACATTGTCAGTTTCATTTTTCCTTTTACGTGACCCAGGTTAGTAACATGTACATTCTGTTGTGAAGTCACAACCAGTCTCCCATGTTTAGTTTCTTCTGTTTGACTTTAAGCCTGAAAACCAATAAACAGCATTTACATTGTCATGGTATGTAAACATTTTTTCAGAATCTAGCCAAGATAGTGACCCAGGATATATTTCCTTCTCTAAGAGTCCAATGTCAGAATCATTGGGCTTCTCAAAGTAGAATGTTTCTAGAATCGAGGTCACATAGAGTCTCTCTCATATTCATTCAGTTGCTTACAGTCATATTATATTTTATTTTGATCTATATTTAACCATTACTTTCTTGCATAATTACACACACTACACACATGAGAGAAAGAAAGGGGGGAGAGAGTGAGAGAGAGAGAGAGGGAGAGAGAGAGAGATTCTAATAACTTTTCTTTTTCCATTGAATTATATACCTTTATTTATTCACTCTTTCAACAAATATTTATTGAGTGTCTAATATATGCCAGGCACTGTTCTGGGATCTGGGATCTGCTGTTCTGGATACAGCAGTGAAGAAGACAGTAGTAATCCTTGTCTTCCATAGAGCCGATTGTAGTGAGGAAAAGTGAAAAAGCAATCAGACACATAAGTAAAATACACACCAACTTAAAATGTAGGTAAGTGTTATGTGGAAAAATAAAGCAGGGTAAAAGGAAGGGAGAATGCCCATGAGAGTGGAAGGTTATTTAAGTTTTAAATAAGTTAATCAAGAACAAAATGGCATGTAATCAAACACTTGCATGAAATAAGAGAGTTAGCTAAATGGATAGTGGGGAAAAGAGCATTACAAGCAGAAAGTAGTCAGGACAAAAGCCCTGAGGCAGGACCGTACATAGTCCTGCCTGGCACTTTTGAGGAACATAAAGGTGAGTGTTGCTAGAGTGGTGGAGGGAAGAAGAGATGGAAGTAGTAAGAAATGAAATCGAATATGTAATGAGGGCTCACCTCTCCAACACCTCTCACACAGGATCACACTGTGAGATCCACTAGAGACTTTGAACAGAGAAGAGGGAGGATCTGAGTTGAGTTTTTAAGAATCTAAAAATAAACTCATAAAGCACAAAAGAGGGAATTAGAAAGGTAAATAAGGGCCATTGTTGTTGTGATTGGATCTAGTATTTCCTGGACCCTCTGTTTTTGGACTTATTCTAGAAATCTTGCTTTGGCTATAGGAAATCAACTTCTAATATGATTTTTTCAAAATTTTCTTTATTGTTTCTGCTTTTTCAGTGTGGAACTCCTACTATTTAAATGTTGAACCTACTCACTGATCTATGTGTCTTACATTTCTCCCATACTTTCTGTTTCTTTGGAGTTTTCTTGTGTGTGTGTGTGTGTGTGGAGGGGGAGTTTCTAGATGTTATTTCCCAGTCTTTTCATTGAATTTTTAAAAATTTAGCAACTTACTTTCAATTTCTGAGGAGTCTTTTTATTATTCCAGTTTTGTGTCTCCTAGTTCTTATTTTATGCAAGTAATACCGTCTTCAGTCTCACTGAAAATATTATCATTTCCCCCCCGAAGTTCTCTTTTGTTGCCAAAATTCCCCGATTGCTCTCCAGTCAGTTTTTCTATTTCTTCATTTTAGTCTTCACTTCCTTGCTGCGGGCCTTTTCCTAATTTGCCTGAGGATCCTCGGTTGTCTCTTCATATTTAAGAAAAGGTGACTGATCGCCGATGCGTGATGTGTGTTTTCTCTGTTGCTGTATGAGCAGAGCTGTTTTCTAGCTATGACTCTCCTCTGTGAGGAAATTCCAACAGGATACTTTAGGTGGACTTGGGGGAGGTGGCAAATTATGGGCTTCGGGACCTCCATATGCCATAATGAAAAGATTTTCTTGTGCAGTGGCAAATGCCATAGGGAATAACTGAGTGCCAGGGAGCAGTTAGCAAAATGACTCCAAAGGTTTTGCCCATGAAAGTAAGCACAGGAACTGCATGTGATCTTTACGCTTATTGGTAGAAAGGAGAAAGATAAGGGCCTGACCGAGGCTGGTGCCCACCCCTACCCCATGCAGACCTCCAAGTACTTTCTTTTTCTTGGCACCTCTCCTCACCCCATGTTCCATAGGACCTGTGCACATTGAGACCAGAGCACCTCAGCCCTGTGTCTCTCCACTCCCTGCCCCAACTCAAATCACTGGAGGGACAAGGAGCTTCCTAGACTTTTGACCTTTGTCATGTCTCATTCTGCCCTCATTTTAAAAGCTATTTACTGAACACTTAGCATGTGCCAAGCATCCCAAAAGTACAAACTCAATCTCCACAATAACTTTATGAAGTAGGTACAGAGAAGTAAGTTGGCTTGCTTAAGATTATATAGCCAATAAGTGGCAGAATCGAAATTTAAACTCAGATGGTTTGAGTCCAGAACTTGTATTTTGAAACATTGCATCAAATCCTTTGTGAGCTCTGCCTCGGCCCTCCTTGGCCTCTGACTATTCTGGGAATTGCGAGTCTCATTGTCTGTAGGACCCATACATTATTACGGGACCCCAAATAAATCCCCTCTCTCTTGAGATTAAAGTCAGTAACAGAAAAGACCAGGATTGGGGACTGGCATCCCCAACCCCTCTTTCATCTTTACGACCTTTTTAAGATCATCAGTACCAAGTGGCCTTTCTCTGGCCCCAGTTACTGGGCTCCAGTGGATGTTTATGGGACAGAAAAACCCCACCCTGAGCCAACACAGCAAACGGACAGACCCAGCACTCTGGTGTGTTTAGTTTCCATTCATTTTACAGCTGAATGAAGGGGAAAAGGGACGCATGGAACCGGCCCTTCTCCAGGCAAGATGCCAGTCCCTGCCCTTGGACAGTTCTAGCTTGTGTGGGCCTCAGTGCCACATTCAGAGACTTCCCAATCCTTCAGGATGGTTCCTCCCTCTCAAGAGAAGGGATACCTGGAGGTTTAAAAAGAGCAAGGGTTTGGCGATCAAGCTCTGACCTTCTGGATGTGAGCAGCAGACCCCAGCCAGAAGTGGCACCATGTCTGGTTGGAGGTTCCTCATCTATGTCAGCTTTTTGTTGACAGTTCTCCTTGAACTGACATACTAGGGACCGCCTGGCCCCTCATCAGGCACAAACGTCAGTTCTGGGATGAGGGAACAAAGTTCTGGGGTATTTGTGAGAAAATTAGCTCCTGGGTGGGAGAGGGAAATAGGGAAGGGTTATTCAGACTGTTTCTTGAGTCTGATGACTGAGACACTAAGGCCAGAGAAAATAGCTTCTATCTGCTGAGCTGTACCAGGGGCAGATGCCGTATGAGGGTCTCAGAGTTATTATTCAAGTTAATCCTCATGGCATCTCTGGGAGCCAGAGGAAAAGAGTCTCAAAGGTTAAGACAAGGAAGTGACAGAACCAGAATTGAAACTCAGGCCACCCGATCTTAAATTGCCTTCCTTTCCCACTGCCCCCCACTGAGAATGAACCAAGTCTTCATCACGTGTATGTAGATGGCAGGACCATGACTTCAGGAAAAGTGAAGGAAAAGGTATTTTACTTGCTGTATGACTTCAGTCTCTGGGACTCAGTTAACTCAGAAGTAAACCATGGGCAATAATAGTATTTAGCTCATAGGGCTGATGTGAGGATTAAATAAGATCGCGAACACCAAGTACTTATAATGCTTGCAGTGCACGATTACACTTACTATATGCAATTCTTTATACCTGAAATCTTAAAGAAGAAAAGCTAAATGTTTATCATAGTGCTTTATACAGACTGAGGCTTGATGAATGCAGCTACTCTGTTATACTCTAAAGCTCTACTAAAGTGCTGCATTCATTGTAAGGAAATCCATGGGGTAGCAGCAGCAGCAGCAGCCGCAGCCGCCTCTGGGAGCTTGTTAGAAAGGTAGAATTTCAAGCCTAACCTGAGAATTACTGAATCAGAATTATAACAAGATCTCCAGGAGATTCATGTGCACATTAAAGTTGGAAAATCACTTGTCATTTTTTCCAGTACTGGGGATTGAACTCAGGTCTTTGCACCTAGCTATATCTCCAACCTTTTTTATTCTTTTATTTCTAAGTCACTAAATTGTCCAGGCTGGGCTGCTTGAACTTGAAATCTTCCCGTTTCAGCCTCCAAAGTAATTAAGACTGCCAGCTTACCTCACCATACCTGGCTCCAGAAGTCCTTTTGTTCATGATCTTCTACAATCTTTGATTTTGGACTTGCTAAAGCTTACTGAAGTAGCACGCAGGCCCACTAAATGAACAACAAAGGATGTTCCCTCTCTGGGCCTCGCTCTCTCCAACAGTACTCTGAGGCCAGACAGGGAAGCTTGGTACCCCCAATACCAGCCCAACTAGACCAAGGATAAAATATACCTAACCTACCGCCTACTTGCTGTCTCAGCTGATGATGAGGAGCTATTCCATATGCTCCACTGTGGTGTCCTGATATGCCCACACTTTGGTCACCTTTGTCTCGTTCAGTCCATACACTGAGGTGCATGATGCCATCTTTGATTTGAATCTGCCTCGTCTCGCCTTTACCTCCCATTTCACTATGTAAGTCTGCTTCCAAACTCAGCACTTAATTCATTCACACATACATTCATTCTTTTGTTTGTTCTTTCAGCAGAACATAGTAATTAAAAGGATGTACTCTGAGGTCAGACTTCTTCAGTTTGAATCCTGCTCTGCTAGTTATGGGACCCAGAAGAAAGTACTTCACTTCTGAGTCTCGTTTTACACATCTATAAAATGGGGATAACTCAAGACTGACTTGCAAGGCTTAAATTAGTTAAAATATGTGGAAATTTATGCTAAAACTGGTGCCAGGTGCATGCAAGTACTTGATAACATTAGTTTAAAAAAAAAAACTCCAATAGTTTCCTGTTGCTGCCATACATGGTTTGCACTATACTGGGTATGACAGAAAGAGAAAAATGAATCACACACAGTCCCTGGCACTAAAAAGTCCACAGTCCAGTGGAGGCCATGGAAAAGGAAACAGATGATTTTAATAAAGTATGCTAGGAGGAGAGAGAAATCTGAATGTGGAGTGGCGGGAATGACGAGGGTGAACAGGAAGACTGAGGCTCAGCAGTCAGTTCCCTGAGGCTCGAAATGTGAGGGGATCACCAGCCAAGCACTGCTGTGGAAGTAAGGCAAAATGAGCAGACATAAGGGCTCTCTCAGCGAGGAACTGCATGGACTTGCGATTCACTGGCATGTAGGGGACTGATGAAGTAGAAGAGTAGTCAGAAATGAAACTTGAGAGTTAGGGAAAAACTGGGTTGTGGAGGATTTTTGATGCTAGAGCAAGTACTTGAAAGTTACCTAATGGTCTCCAGACCATCTTCAGTGTTTGAACACTTACCAAGAAAAACTCGATCATGTGCTCCCCAAATATGTGGATTTATTAATTTATATATTATATGAATATACTACAGAGCAAATATATTAAGTTTATTAGGTAAATATAAATATAATTCATTAAAGCATGAGAAAAAGCCTATGGAGTGCCGATTTTCTCGAACCACTCCTTCTTGATTCATCTCCAGCATCCTCTGGGGCACCCTACTTTAGAAATAACTGTAGCCCATAATAAGGAGATGTGGCAAGGTTGTAAGCAAGGAGTGACAATAGTGAAGTAGAGGTGGACTAGAGAGCCCCACAAGGAATCTGGGAAGCTAAGGAAATGGCGACAGAGTCCATGTGAGAGATGCCTGAAGCTGGGACGAGGCAGTGGTGGTAGGATTTTGGAGATCACTGAAGGGGGAAACGATCTGACTGTATGTGGGGAGTACATAAATATTAACGGTGCTTACCTTTTTCTTGCTCGTTAGATGTGGTAGATGACCAGGACTTGGTTGAGGTAATGAATGAGGGAGGAGCAACAGATGAAAGCAAAGTTCAGTGGGGCCTCATTAACCTATATAATACCTTAATGAAAATTACAGAAAGGCCTCTGACTCTGGGTATAAACACTCTCAGACCTAACAGATTATTGAGCCCAGCACAGGCAGAATTTCTTCCCCTTCTCGGCTGTCCTCACCACCATTAGTGAGAAGGTTCTTGTGCCATAAACAGTCTGTACCTCTTTGAACAGCAGCCCTGGAGCCTACACCACAGCATCAGCATCAAACACCTAGTGGCCCTGCCCTGTAGAGTGGCCAGGTTAGAGGAGACACAGAGGTGGGGCACTGAGGTAGTCAGTGATGGCTTTCTGCAGGCAGGATTTCCAGACAGGTGAGACTCAAAGGGACCAAGATCACTGTATATGGGAAACCAAGGTAGACAAAGACAAAAACAAAGCAACAACACACACACACGGAAACAGGCATGGTGTGTGGTACAGGGGCTAACCCGAGAGGCTGGTGGTCAAATGACGCAATAGCCAAACAGTCGGGCAGGGTTTGGATTTTTGCTTCAATAGGAAAAGCACCAACGAATTTTTTTTAAAAAATTAAGCAAACCAGGCTGGAGGAAATGTTCTTGGGAAGACTCTGTGGAAAGTATGCTGGCTTGAGGCAGCACACACACAGAGGCCCCAGTGTGCGGCTGTGAGAGCAGCTCCACCTACCTCCCCACATCCCCAGGAGACCTCGGGACCCTGCCAGCTTGACGGATCCCCGCACTAACCCAGCCACGCCAATACGGTTTCAGCTACCTTGAAGCACTTCTACCCTGGGTAGTCTCTGCTGCCAGCTGCGTATCCTTCCTCAGTGTTCTGGAAGCAGCTGCCTTGATCAAGTAACTTAATATCTGTACCTTGGTTACTCCATTTGTGAAATGGAGACTATTGTACTTGCCTCCTAAAGAGTTGTATTAATATTCTTCAGAACGCTAAACTCCCACTCCTCAAAGGCCAGCTGTGGCCTTTTCATGACATTTATCTGTGATTCCCCATTTGCCATGGCAAAAATTCCTTGCTGCCATATGAGCTCACTGAATCTTGAGTTCAAAGCCCCAGATTGGCTAGGCTCACCCAACCACAGTAACCTTTTCTCCATAACTCCATTCCCTGCCCCTCTGATCCACTGTTGTCTGAAACACGGTCTATATTTCTTTTTTTATTTTTCTGTTTGTCTGGGATGCCCATTCTGCAAACAACGACTGAGTGCTTCCTGTGTGCCGGTCCATATTCCAGCCGCCAGAGATATACCAGCAAATAGGACAGATGAGATTGTTGCCCTCACGGAGCTCACAATCTTATATAGAAAACACGCAAGGGAAAAATAAACAAATACATAACATACCCATTCGTAGATGAGAAGTCTATGAAGAAACACAAAGTAGAGCAAAAGGGAGACAGAGAGTGAGTTGAAGGTGCTATTTCAGAGTGAACGAAGATGTCTCTCTGAGGAAGTGACATTTGAACAAAGACCTGAAAAGAGAGAGGATGTGAAGACTAGCAAAGATCTGGAGGAAGAACTCTTCGGGCTAAGGGATCTGAGACAGGAGTATGCAGAACAAGTTCAAGAAATAGTGAGGAGCACTAGTCACAATAGCCAAGAAATGGAAACACTTGTCCACCAACTAATGAATGGATAAAGGAAATTTGGTACATGTGCACAATGGAGTACTATTCAGCCATAAAAGAACGAAATCCTATAATCTGTAACAACATGGCTGGAACTAGACATCATCAAGTGAAATAAGTCAGGCACAGAGAGAGAAGTACTGCATGATCTCACTCATATGTGAAACCTAAAATGTTGACCTCATAGAAGTTGAGAGTAGAATGGTGGTTGCCAGAGGCTGAGGACAGTAAGGGGGGCGCAAATCAGCAGGTACTAAGCTAGTTAATTAGGAGCAAGAAGCACTGGGGTACTATTGGACAGTATAGTGACTACCACTGATAGTAATATACTGCACATTTCAAAAAGCTAGAAGGACTGATTTTGGAAGGTTTCTTTCCACATTTTTATTAGTGCATATTGGTTACACCAGATTAATGGGTTTCATTTTGGCAGATTTGTACACACATATAGCATACTTTAAATTACATCCCTTGTCACCCCCTTGAGCCACTCCTCCCCCATCCGGTTTCACATTTCTGGGAGGAGGTTTCAATGTGTATAGTGTATTTTGATTTTGAAAGTTTTTAACCATAAAAATGATAAATACTTGGTGATATAAATATGTTTGACTTAATTTAAGCATTATGCAATGTACATATGCATTGAACATTATATGGTACCCATCATATGTACAACTTTTATGTTTTTAAAGTGTTTTTGTTAGTATATGTTTGCAATTCATGCAGTTCACAATCATCTTGGGAGTGGTTACATGTACATATTACGGTTTGCTTCTTTTTTTTAAATTCCCTTCTTCTGTTCCCTTGCCCCCCTCCTCCTCTGGTTCCCCTGTTCTGTTTTTCCTACCTGTTGATATTATTTATCTTAGCTCATGTTATGGCATATACTGTTTACGTTAATTGGGGCTATTAGGTTCCTATAAATGGCATATCGTTATTCCTCTCATTTCCACTTCCCCTTCTCTTCACCCCTCACTCTTGCTCCCTCGGACCATTTCCCATTTGCAAGAGATCTGTCCCCTTGCCCTTTTCTTTTCATTCTTTATCATTTTCTTTGTTTGTACTTTGCCTCACTCAAATGAAAGATACCATACAGTATTTAAGCTTGTGTGTCTGGTTTATTTCACTCAACATTATATTTTCCAGCTGCATCCACTTTCCTACCAATGTCTCGAATGTGTCATTCTTTATAGCAGAGTGATATTTCATTATATATAAATACCACATTTTCTTTATCCAATTGTCTATTGGTAGGTATACAGGCTGCTTCCAGAATTTAGCTATTACAAATTGTGCTGCTATAAACATTGGTATCCATGTATTGCTGTAGTATTATGACTTAAGCTCTTTGGGGAAGATACCTAGAAGGGAGGCTACCTGGGTCATACGGAATTTCTAATTTCAGTTTTTCAGAAATCTCCATACTGATTTCCATAATGGGTGCACTAGTTTGCATTCTCACCAAATGTAGGAGAGCTCCTTTTTCACTACAGCTGTGCCAGCATTTGGTATTGTTTGATTTCCTAATGATTGCCATTCTTTCTGGAGTAAGATAGAATCTTAGTGTTGTTTTAATTTGTATTTCTATGACAGCCAGAGATGTTGAGCACTCTTTTCGTATGTTTTTGTATTTCTTCCTCTGTGAAGTGTCAGTTCGTTTCTCTTGCTTATTGAATGGATCTGTAATTTTATGTGGTTTAATTTTTTCGAGTTCTTTGTATATTCTAGATATTAGTTCTCTGATTTATATGGAGATTTTTAGTTGAGTGTTGCCTCTCCGCGAATAATTTTCACCTTTGTATGTCCAGTGCTAATATTTACTCCTTCTGTTATTTTAAGTGATTTTGACTCTGTCCCTCTGGTTTGCTGAAAGAATTGCTTTTCTTTATAAAGGCATCCACAGATTCAATCTTACAACATTTCCATATGATACTCTTTGCAATTACTCTTCCTCCCTTGGTCTATTTTCTCTGCACATTATGACAGTTTATTATTTGTGTTTGCTCTGTAGTGAGGTAGGTGAGGTGGGGTGGGGAGAATGGGGGGCATTTGGATGAGTAGTTAGTGTTAGGTACTAAGGGAGAGGTTTGAAAGGCACAGTGCTGGTAGATGAGAAGGAAAGATTGATGTGGGGTCTGACTTTATTGGAAGTGCTTTTAGTTGAGTTGAAGGTTTTGTATTGAGAGTTTTCAGAGGATATTTTGTGGGGGCGGCAAGGGTGAGATATGGGAGAAAGGGGTTCACTTTGTGATTGGGGAAAGCTATGTGATTATCAGAACTTGCTTATAGGGAGGACAATAAGCTAAGTAAGATATGGAAGAGCCAAAGGCTTAGGATGGGGAGGATCGAAGAATTATACTAGTGAAGATAGGAATGACAGTGAGGGAGTTAAGTATGATAAATTTAAAAACTTGGGAGGAGGAGTTCATGTGTTTGAAGAAAGAATAAAGAAATACATTAATAATATTGTCTCAGGGTTTGAGGCTAAGAAACTAGATCAACACCTGAGACAAGGGAGAGCACTTAGACACCTATTAAGTCAGAGACAAAGAAGGAACATTTATTCTGATCCAGTCCAAGTTCTTGGGTTAGGAGCTCTTGCTGTCCTTCTCCCTGGGAGTGATGGTGGATTCGGCAGATAAGTTCACTGGCACTAAATTGTCCAGAGTCAGGATTATTCCTATAGAGCCAATTCAACCACAGCACCAATAGGCTAATCCATGACAGTGGTATCTATCAGGGCTGGTTGAGAAATAACAAAAAAGACCCTGTTTGGGGTCTCCCTTCAGCGGTGGGAGCACGGCTGCAAGGTGCGCTTCTAATCCTGTGTAACTCGGGCTGGACCTGGCCTCTGACTGCAGGAGCCAAGCCCGCGATCCCCAGTCCCCGCCTCTCAGAGGGGCTCCCCCCAGTCTGCTCTCCAACTGCCAGCTGTCTCAGCCACGGGGCTGTTCTGGGAACCAGGTTCAAATAGCCCGCCCTTCCCTGCAGTGGCGTCCCTGGCAGCCCCTGCTGCGTGAGACTGTATCCTGCGGTGCCGGTACTGCAGTCCCTCACTGAGTGTTGACTCTGGAGGGCTGCACAGGAAGCAGTGTCTCGAGGGCTTTCTGCTGCCTCCAACCGCGTGAGATTCTCCTGATCCCAGTGTAGCTCTCCAGTTCTCTGCCAGCAGAAAAGTTGTTAGTTTCACTTTGCCTCCCAGCTGTCAGCGGTGCCGTGGTCTCTCCTCAGCAGCCTAGTCCACCTTTTCTCTCTCATTGGATCCTATTTGCTTCTCCTCTGTCAGTTCCCTCCTGGTTCCTGGGTAACTTCTCACTTCAGTGCCTCTCCAAGCTGCTGTTTTCCAGACTCCAGACACTTTGACCGGGAGAAGCTGAGTTGCCGGCACGCACTGCTTAGCCATTTTTCTGATATCACAACTTTTATGTTTTTATGCATCAGTGAAAAATAAATTCAACTTTAATTTTATAAAAAAATAAAATAGCAAAGAGCTCAGCGTGGTTGGAACAGAAGGAGTGATAGGACGAGTAGGAGAGAACTGACAGTGAGCCGGATTGTGTGGGCTCACAGGGGCCTGGTGAGGAGCTTGGCTTTTACTATGAGCTGAGATGGAAGTCACAGAGAGCTTTGAGCAGAGGAAGTACATGGCCTGATTCAAGATTAACAGGATCTCTCTGACTGTTGCTAGGAGAGCAGACAGTAAGAAGCAAGGGTTTAAAGAGGAAGACCAGTTCACTGGTTATTCTATTTACCCAGGCAAGGGATGCTGGTAGTCTGAACCAAGGCAATAATTGTGGGAATGGTGAAAAGTGGTCAGATTGTGATGCATCTAAAGATAGAGCTGAAACTTCCTGATGAATTGAGTATGGACTGTCAAAGAAAGATGGAAGGCAAACATGACTAAGAGATTTTAGCAGAGCAACTATTTCTTGAGATAAATACCAGGGGAGAGCAGCCTCAGGAGGAGGAGACTCTAAAAGCTCAGTTTTGGATAGTGAAACTTGAGATGCTCATTGAACAGTCTAATGGAGATTTTAGGTAAGCACCTCAATATAAAGCTCTGAAGTTCAGGGAACAAATCCATCTTTGAGATACAGATTTAGAACTTGTCTGTGTATAAATAGTACGTAAGGCCATGGGATGTGATGACATTGTTAGGATGACCCTCCCCAGATGCCAAAATGGCCGTCTCTGGTTTCTCACAAAGCCCCTTCCCCCGTCTCTATGCCAGAATCTCCCGCTGAAACAATGG